>APFE030202112.1:22681-61952 GCA_000404065.3 Pinus taeda
AGGATAGGACCGGCCAAAGCTAAAGGACGGGAGCGGCGTTTCTTCCACAACAAATAGCGTTGGATTCCAGGTAGATCTTTCTGATCGATATTTGAATTATGCAATTAGGAACTTGCGTGTAGCGTGTGTGATTGTTGCTAGACCCGTGTCGGGCTAGTGGGATCGCCTCTGTCTGCAGAGGGGATTTACCAACTCAACACCATGGACCAAAAACCATTGCTTCAAAAAACATGTGAAAAAATCATGCACAAAACCATAGGTGGGTTCGCCTAACCTAACACAGGTTCCAAAACCAAAATTTTTTGGGGTGCTGCCCTGAACCCCATAGAGTGGGGTTACTTGCACCCCTCAAATTCCCTGTGACTCCCCCACTATGCAATTAGTGCAACGAAGAGTGGGCTCCACCCCCCTTCTAACCCCCCTGTTAACTACGTGGGCTAGTCGTGGAAGGAATATAACACAATCCAACAATCTTATGGAATTCATCCATCTGCGGTGGGAGTCACCCAATCTTGGTCAAGTGTTGTTATCTTATACATATAGTACAGACCGTCATCACTCGCATAATCACAGACTGGTTCAATATATCACGATTCTTCAACAAGATCGAGGAGTACTATTACACGCAGTGATTTCTTCTCAAAGATCATCTTTCGCTTCTTTAGATTCATTACCCCATTCATATCATTATCCCATTCAATTCCAAGGAGCACAGGATAGGGATTATTGTCATCCACTATCTCTATTACTTTAAAATTATCCATCATGCTCACTCCCTCAATATCCATGGTCACCCCCTACAGCCATCCCATGGGGATGATCTTCTACTAATGTTTTGTCCTTTGCTGAATTGGAGACCATTGCAGCATGGGTCTCCCATTCATTCCCAAGTCTACTTTGGTAGGATGTTTGCGTCTGACCCTAGGTCCAAAAAAAATTGATCCATTTCATACTCTCCTATCTGTGCAATCAGTCTCATCTCCCGTCCCATCCTTGTTTTATGCTTGCCAATATTTCATACTATGCGCAGCTCACTTGACGTGGTTTTGATGCATCTATTGATGAGCTCTTGTAGCCTTTTCACAAACTTACTATTGTGAAGTAACTTCATACAAGTCTCCAAGAAGGTTGTGACCATAGAGGGGTCTATCTCCTGCTCTGGTTTATCCTTTCCTCCTGAGGTGGAGGCCTCAATGAATCCCTTCTTAGCTTTCATGAAGGTTTCACATGCATGCTCCAAATCAAAATCAGCCTCTTTCATCGGAGCCTTGCAAACCCACATACTGTCTTCTGTCTATTTCCCCTTGTCATCTCCTGTCACGATTCCACTTATGAGCACTATATTTACATTTGGATCCTCTTTGTGTGGCTCAGACCTCATCATCTATAGGTTCTAAGTTAGTGGGGGTGGTAGCACCCCTTTGTCACGTATCCTAGCTATCAGTATATGATAGTCTTTTGTTTCATGATCAAATACCGTGCAATACTTGCACAATAGATGCATTGGATTAGTGAAATCATGGGCATAGTTTCCTGCTCCTCCGTAATTGTAGAAAATCAATTGTCCTCGACCTTTGTTAGGTCCTCCTTTGCCTCGGTCTCATCCATGCCCCTGAAATCCTATCCATGCCATCCCTGCACTCTGGTTAAGAGGTCATGTTTCAGCCTGAGCCCTATAGACAAGAGTTCTATCCATCATCAATTCATTGCTCCTACAAGTATGCTCGTCATGTCCTACCAACCTACAAAAGTTGCAGAACAATTATTGTGATGCATGTACAAACTTTTAGAGCAAGTGACAGTTATCCGTGTCATGTTTTCTGGCGACCTAACAGATAGTGCACCATAATGCACACCCCGCAATAGGTCTTGCTTGAGCTTCTAGCCTGAAAGGCATTGGTCCTCCTCATGCAATATAGTTTTCAAAGACCAGGCAATAGTCTTTGTCATGACCCTGACTCTTGCATTTCAAGCACCATACCTCCTCATGCACCTGTAGTCAAACCGTCCTGTCGTGCTTCAAAATTTGCATCTCAAGGCACACATTCTTCATTTGTGCATGGATCTACTCAACTCCTAGATTTGGATCTTGCATCAAAGTGTCATGTAGTCTCATGTAAATCTCTAAGGCCTCCACCTGAGAGCTTATCTTTTGCTGTGAGAGCGCACTCCTTAAGTGTTGTAGTAGTGAAGCCACAAACCACTTGCGATGTTGTCCATCTATCAAATTCATGTTGGCTTCATGGATTGTACACTTCAACCTCTGATTTAGTTCCCAAGGAATCTCACCTGGTTGCATCATGATTTCTTTGAATCCCACAATCAACTCTGCCTCAGATTTAGGCCTACTGAATTCTCTATTCATTGTTGCCTAGATGTATACCACTCCAACATTCGGATTATCATTAGAGTACTTAATATACTAGGTTAGTGCGTGATCTTTCAGAGCACTAGCCAATGTCCACTTCTTTATATGATCATCTATAACACCTTGAGCTTCCCATACAACCCTTGCAACGAACCAGAATTGGTCTGGGTCCGCATTTCTTAAGACTTTGAATAAAGGCAGCTTCACTATATTTGCCAGACTGAACTACGGTAGAGGTGGAGGTGGTACAAGTGAAGTTGCAGGGGATGGTGGTGAAGTTGGAGGTGGTGTGGGCGAAGGTCGTATTCACTAGAACCCTTGTCTTATTAACTGAATAGCACTTTGCAGAGAAACCTTATCTATCTCTTCCTCATCACCTTGTGGAAGAGAAATCAATGGACTATACTTCAGACCCTTTTCTCCTTCCTTCCTGTAAGCTTTTCTACTTCGCGTAGTCCTGAACAACAAGGTAATTACATAACCCATCTTTTACACAATAGCATTCTAATCTAGGTATTCAAATATTTTACATATTTACCTCATGGTCCTTTGAAAAAGAGTCACACCTTCTCGCTATAGCTGACTAAAGTGTTGACCACGAATTCGGTCCCAAATCCTCCTATGATGCAATCGAGCCATTGATCGACAATGCGAGCGATCATTCCCTCAGTTGTTTTCAATTTCTGTATTAGCTCTTATTTCCACACAATAGGACCGTCAAATTTCCACCTTCCTTGGCTATCTGCTAGGTTCGCGATCCACTCGTATAGCTCAATAGGGAAGGAATAGAGTAAGATCTCGTGGATTTCTATATACAAGTATATGTCCAACCACTCTTCCTTTGTCAATCATAGGTTCATGTTCTCCTACGCTGTGGATTCATGGATCTTTCTATCCAACCAGTCTTTGATCTCGTTCTTAGTTGGATTCCAATGATACAAAATCACACATCTCTTATGCAAATCTAGTCCCAGCAATGGAACCATTTTTTGGCTTGACGGGGCCTGACCCAAGTTCAACATTAATTAGCCAAACAAATCCCTACACTACTAGCCCTTTCGGCATTCGGCCGTGGACCGTGGACTAAAGTCTCACCCGAAGTAGTAAGGGAGATATTGGAACCAAGTTTTTGCACCCTGACATGGTTGTGATGTTGTTTGATTCCTTCTATCCCTGCCTTCACATGGGTTGCTTCTTTCTAGGGCTTGCAAGACAACCCCTCTATTCTGGCCTTCAATACCTTCGCGAAAGTATATGATTGACCTTCACATAGCCCTAGTCTGCTGCTCAACTACTTTCACGCTGATATGGTAGCATTCCATGCAGATTCCCCAATTATTCTAAGTGACTTTCTTATCTTATCAAATAATTATAGTTAACACCACGTAAACAGACAATCGTAATTGCATTCAATTATTCAACGTAATTGCATTTATTTGTGCATGACATAAGCATAATAAAGGAAATTTATACATAACATATCAAGATGAATTAACAAAGTTCAAAGACACAGAAATTGCAGAATATCTTTCTTTATTAATATCTCCAAGTGTTTACAAACTTTGTCCACCTTGCGCACACACTTGCATCAGTCCATGCACTCAGCTGTGAACTTCTAACCTAAGTCTCTGTGCACTCAGTTGCAGAGCCTCTACCTATGCTACAACCCAATACTTAGACTTCTTACTCCAAAGCTATGACTCTATTACATGATCTGCCATTGTCACTAAACTACTTAGATCTTAGCTCTTTTTATACAATCCAATGGTCTGCGGACCATGGGTAGAACTCTTATAACCAACTTTTCTTTACAAAACTAAGGGCGAACTACCCTTTATGACACATAACACCTTCGCACTTTACGACCACAAAATGTGGAGTCTTTAGAATTATATTACAAAAATTTACTTAAACATGTGCTTTTAGCCCCAAAACTACCCTTAGGGGATCCCGCTCCCAACAGTGTAGAAATGAGTGTTATTAAATAAGTTATTACATGTTGTGTTAGGATATCGTGTAGTATAATTAAATTGTAACATACTTAACTTTGGGAGAATAACCAGATATAGGGTCCAGATCTGGATAACATAAAATGCAATGAATAATGAAACAAAGTTGGATATTTTGATATATTTGCTGCATCTATGTAACTAATATATAGTTTTCAAAGGTTTCATGATTAGATCTAACTCATTAGAAAGGCATTCACATTCCAAATTTAAACTTGAAAAGGGTAGAGCATATTAAGAAAATAAGTGAGATATGGAATATTTTCACATTTTACTTACATGCATTTGGTCACCTAGGTTTACAACTAAAGTTAATAGAGACATAGATGTTACCATTTTGCACATGAAGACCCAAAACAATGTCTTTAAGCAAGAAAGTTACACCTCCTAGATTGGAGTGAGATGACAAATCCAAAGTTAGATGTGGCTCTTTGGACATGCTGATAATAATTGATTTGAATGCACATACCCATATCTTCCTTGCCTCCAAATTCTTCCTTCAAATAATCTAGATGAAGACCAAGGTTGACACAAAATAATGACAGTAACTTCAAGCAAAAATTTACTTTATGGTATTCATTCATATTTATCTCTTTATTATTGTTTACATGATGGTCATACAAATTATCATGTAGAAAAAAACAAACTAAAACGTTTAGTTAAAAATAATTGTAGATCAAACTTTATAACTATTGTTAACTATAGTTCATTGGTGTGGAAGGTCATTTACTCTCATTTTTGATATCCAAAGGCAAAAAATGGTGATATTAATAATCTCCCCAATTAAAAAAAATGAAATTTTTCACTCAGAGTCAGCTTCCATGTCCTTCATATGTGATAGGATCATTTGCGTGCTTATCCTTTTCTTCTAATTAAAGCTTAAAAAATTCTCTACTAATATGAGAATATGTTTCATGTTTAAGCACTTGGAAGTATCCCCACTCTCTACATGCATATGAAATTCCTTTCATCGTCTTGTAGCAACACCCATCGTTCAACCCAGATATATCGATAACCGGAATCGCGTCATCAAATGAAGTATACCCAGCTCGGGGCCTCTCAGCTTCTCGTTTTATGTAAATGCTAGGCAAAGACTTGATTCCACTTTTAGCAATACTTTGAACTCTATGAATTCATTCAGGTTGATCCAATTCCTTCTTTATGAATGCAAATGAAAACATGCTTCCCACCAACTATATCGAGGGACCGATTTCAAAGTCCATACTCAAATGAGACACATCAATCAACGAACCTTTCACAAGATATCATGCAAGCTAAACAAATAGGCCCTTTTTTTAGATGGGAAGTGTGTTTTGAGCCTGTGGCTTTTCAGAACCTTGAAGTGTTGCCACATTGAATTCTTGCCCCTCATACCAAAGGTCAGTGCCTACAAAACTATCCTTACCCCTTTCCAGTTAAGTTATTTGGCAGTGATCAAATTGTCGGTGTATAAACTATCTTAACTACCTTCAACACAACATTCTCCAGCTAACTAACACCTCCTCATCGAACGATTGAAAATATTTTAATCGTCTAACACACCACATCAACGGCCCACCAGGGTAGACAGTGTCACCAGAGAGGAGTTATTTCCAGAGGGAACGTCTTGCGGCATAATAACATAGATATGGTTACCTGTAAATTACATTATAATGTGGCCATATCATTTGTAATGTTACCCTGAACCCAACATATCTAAACTGAATTTGAATTTTATTATCCTCCATGTGGATGAAGATAATGCAATGGTAGTTCTCAACAGAATCTGACAACTCTTCAATGATGGAGTTCCATCGCGTGAAGAATGTTACTCATTTTATTTCTCAACCAACTAAAATTATAGATTCCATTATGTTACTAATATTACTAATAAAAATTATCTATGAACCAAATACATAAAGTATGTTTATCCCTATAGGCTATGATACATCTGTCTCAATTCCCCCACCTATCTATCACCTAAATTTCTTACCAAACTCTTTTTCTTTGATGTCTTTATTTATTAAAATATCCATAAATATGCCATTAACATCATGATTAATATTCCTTTTGACATTGCCAATCTAGTTAGAATTGGCCTCGAAACAGCTTTATTTGTTTTCTGATAATAAAATTGATTAACCATGTTGAAAAAATTGATTAACCATGTGGAAAAAACATACCAATGGAGTCTCATTTATGTTGTGAAATTGTAGTAAACAAATTTTATCATTTATACCTGGTTCAATAAATCTTTGGCTTTGGACCCATCCAAAAGAGACCCTCCTTACTAGAACCATAAGATTTTTTTAAGGAACCACGTCAAAGTTTAACAAATCTCACCTTACCAATACTTTTAATACTAATGGTTATTAACCTAAGTACATCCTCATGACTTTCCATATAATTTTTCATCCTCACCCTAACAACCCTCGTTTTAACTTTAGTTCATGGATCCTTTTTCTCATCATTGATGTTGTTATCTATAAAATTACTAGACTTATGAGGGACATTGACATTAACATAGTCTTTGACCCTTCAAATATAGTAAGAGGCATATTAAAATATACCAAGGATTTTATCAAGTTTCTCCCAATCCAATGCATTTACAATATTATTTAGTCTTGTGCATTGTCTCGTACAAGACACCTTGGTTGTAAATTACTCCATTCACTTTAAGATTAAATAAGAAAACATAATATATATTAATAATAATAGGTTCCATATATGAGCTTTAACAAATTTTAGGCATCATATTTGTACACAAAACACTAATGTCATGAATAAAAAGATTATTCCATTAAAACATAGAGATTGATTTAAGACTTTAGTATTAATAAAAAATATAACTTAAATATTAATGATAATTAAAAACTAATCAAATCAAATTAATGTTATTAAAATATTTTTATTTTCCATTTCAACCATTATAAACTCATTTTATGTATTAACTTTTATTTAATATTTTTTTGAAGGTAAGATCCACGGGAATTTGAACCGGGTGTCTTAAAAATACACCCCATTCACAATGAATCTAAAATCCTCATAAGCAACTTTTAGTTCATACTTAATATCATAAAAAAATAAATTAATAGTAAATTAATATGGTTAGAGATTGAAAATCATCTATATATAATAATAAAATATCAAGAAATAAAATTATAATAAAATATATTATAAATAAAAATTATATTAAACTTGGTTTACATGTTAATTGTATAGCATTTGGATTTATTTTCAACTTGGATCAACCACCCGTGATTGTTTTCTCCATCATAATCTAAGTTGTAGACAACTATACAATTGAAGTGGATTAGTCACAACATGAATTTAAATTGGTATTTAATAATATTAATGAAATTGTTAATGCATTGGTTGATTATTTTAGTTAAGTTGTAATTATTTCACTTCTTATAAGCTGAGTATGGATGGTTATGAAACCATTACTTGTTTCAACCATATGAAAAAAGACACTAATTTTTTCATTAATATATCAATTACTTTATGTAAGTTAATTGATCGTTGTCAATCATCATTAAAAAGATAGTTTTCATTACAAGCTTCAACAACTATGTACTTCAAAGTGAAAATAGATGTAAATTTGTTTGGGTTGCACGCTACAACTAGACAACATGCCATTTTGAAATAACTAAAACTCTTTTAATCTTGCAAAATTATTTTTCTTTCCCTTAACTCGAGCCATATATTGATAAACACATCAAGTCATGCACATTTGGTGCCATCATTAAGACACTAAACAATTAGTAGGGATTGTACACATCCTTACCCATTCTAAATTAACCATGAAACTCTATCTCCATGGCTTACTTATAAGGGATGTTTATAATTTTTATATCACTACTAAACAATGGACGCTTTTACGACATTGTTTTAAGAAAAAAGAAAAAACAAATTCATAAAAAGTCACTTTTTATTTTATTTATTTTACATTAAAACTTAATATCAATTGAATTGTATTAAATTTAAAATTTAAGATAACAAAAGTTTGAGACAAATATATTTGAAGAAAAAACTTTATATTTAAGACAAAAATAGTTTGAGAAAAAAATATTTTAAGAAAAAACTTTATATGTAAGACAAATAAAGTTTGAGAGAAAAATATGTTAAGACAAAACTTTATATTTAATACAATGGCCACTTAATACAATGCAAATTAAGATGAAAGGCAACTAAGACAATTAACAATTAAGACAAAATCATATAAATTTAAGATAATATTGTTTAACACCTGCAAAATTGGTTCTAACAATGCACCTTAAGTCTGCCAACTTGTAAGCTACTACTGTCTCATGCCTATATCGAGGTTGTCATTTCTCTTACCATTCACATTATCTTATATAAAGACAACAATTTTTTGGTTTCTTCATTTTGTGGGGGTAGTTGACTCTGAAAAATGTGGCAGCTGTTCCTGGCGAGATTTCTTGCACGTCAATACCTCTTTTTTCCCTTCAATCTTTGTTGATACGATTAGAGACAACTTGTTTGTTGTTGCATTCAGGAAGCTTGCACAGAGATGCTGTGAGTGAATAGGGGATAATTCTATTTTGAAATTTTGAAAATAAATATTCAAACCACATGAAATTTAATCATATCAATATTTTTTGTTATTATATTTTTCTTTTTTCATTAATCTTTTTTTTGTAAGCTTGGGAGGACTACATATTCATCATGTCAAATATATCACCCCAATCGAGGTAGGGAATTGAACCGGTGACTTCACATCAAGGAGTTCCTTAACAGAACTCTCGACCACCATCTATCCAAGACCTGATGGACTTCATTAATCCTTTTTAATCAAATATAAAATTATTAATTTTTTGTTGGCTTAACTCATTGGGATTTGAAATTTGAATCTAATTATTTTCCATAAAACTTCATAACAAGGTGGTTTTAAATTGAGTTACACTCCATGAGATTTAAAAATAAAAAAATAAAAAGAATTAATATGTGAAAAAATTTAAATTACTTCAAATAAAACTTTGATATAAATTTGCAAAAAAAATAGATACAATAAAAAAATAAAATATTTTCTTAATTGTCTTCTACTTTATATATATATCAAAACTATACATAAAGACCTTCATTTTTTCTTTCTAAATGAAAAGTCAGAAATTTGATTGTTGTATGTGTCTTATACTCATATATTAATTTTCTTTTCACTATTGAACAAATATATCAAAGAGATGAATAACAATAATTTAATTATTTCTTAGATAATATTTTAGTATTTAATTTTTTTCTTATTGTAGAAAACAACTCTTCTAATATTGTAAAAAATATATACAAAATGTAGTTTAGTATTTTTTTTATATTAATTTATTGTTAGGTGTTAATATTTTGGTAAATACTCTTATCTAGTAATTAGAAAACCATGAATGCATTAGTAAGAAACCAAGTAATATTAGTAATTGATATAATTTCAAACTAGGGAATAACTACTTTGTGATTTATCTTCCTCGCTTAATAGAGATTATATAAATAAATTATGAAGGAGGTTGAAAGAGTACTAGTACATTAAACTTTAATTTAACCTAAAAGTCCATTGTCATCCCCTACAGTCACCCGCATCAAACACTAACTTAGCGCATGAAGATGACCCATCACTATAAGTTTTTGGTGCATCATGACTCATTTCATCTCATCAGTTTTCTCAATTTGAAACTACGTGATTCCATACTACACCTCACTTTTTATATTTCATGATTATTAAAATTCATAAGTTTAACACTTATTGAAGTATGTAGACAATCATTCCATTCAATTATGCCTTAACATAACCAATATGAAAAATATATGAATGAAAGTAATCTTATAGAATCAACAACTGAACAGGCTTAACAGATGATAAATCTTAAATGCGTTACAACCAAGTGAAATATAGTCTCGTATAAAAATTTAAAAATTATAAAAGCACACAATTCATACAAACCTATCCCAAATTTTCTTTTTTTATTCTTCCATCGATCACAACTTTGTCATAGATCAAAATCGTTTCACTTTATAGAGAGAGTAAGTACTCTTGTATGCATGCAATGTATGAAGAGTTAAGTTGAGTAAAGGAAAGAAAGTTAAGTCTAATATTAGAAGTCAAGTGTTTAAGAGTTGGAAAGTTAATTTCTTGTTAAGAAAAGCTAAGTTAACGAAAACAAAATGTCAATTTATGTTAAAGTGAAGTTAGAAAAGTTTAGTTAAAGCGTCAAGTCATAGTTTGCATGAGGAAAAGAAAGTTAGAGTTTGCATGATTCAATACTTAGAAATTTTAGTTCTTATATACTCATTGTTGGGTAATTGTAATGTGAAGTAAGAAGAGAGAATAACAACAACTCAGTGGACGTATACGAGAGAAAAATTAATGAATAGAACTTCTTTATTCAAGAAAAAGTTTGTGTACTTATTTGTCTTGTTTTTTCATGTTTATCTCTGCCTCTAAATAAAAAGTGGTATCATCGCAAGGTTTGACAAGGTTTCAAAGAACAAATGGAGTTAAAAAGGTCATGAACCACTTCCACTAAGAGCATTGGCTATTATGAGTAGTGCGCAAATCGAAGTTTGCATCCATTGGTCCATAAGTAGAAACTAGAGTTCGTTGAGGGTTTGTAAACCCAACTACTAAAATATTAGGGTGAGTAGACTACAGAGTCACCACCATACCAAGATAAAAGAGCCAACATCACTGACCAAACAAGGAGTTTGAATCATAAATTGTAGCCATGAGCCTCCATAAGAATCAACGTAGAATAACTTAGCAAAGTTGCTAGTAGTTGATGGGATCCACCATTAAATTGAAGGTTGAAATGTTTAGTTTTAAAGATAATCAAGTGTATGTGACATTCATTTTTATAAGGCTGACACAATAAAGAAAGAAGACATAAGACAAAATAAAGACAACAGTCATGGGTCACAAAGCAAGATTGAAGCAAACTGAGAAAACAAATCGAAAGGAAGAGATAAAGTATTTTGAAGAGCTCATAAAGGTTCTCACCATAGTTGAGGTATCTAAACGACAAGTAGATGAAGTAGAACAATTCAAGAGTTAATGGATAGGATAGATTTGGTAACACTTTCAAAATTTACTAGTAAAAAATTTAATTTTGGGGAACTGTCAAAATGAAAACTTTTCTTCGATGTAAAGAGTTGATTGAGTATCAATCTATTAACACACATGATGAAGTATGTGATGTCTTAGTATTGGATAATATAAAAACATCAATTGGATTATATACATGTCTTTGTGCAAGGTATGAAAAGCTACATCTTCCTAGGAAGCATGAAATACCCTGGAAGTAGAATTTGGTATAAAGGAAAGTACCATAAAGCAACAAATTATGTTACATCCTATTGAAGAATCAATAGAAAGTCAACTACAGGTCTGAGAGTAAATGAGAAAGACTATAGGAGGAAAAGAGATCTTGGAGAATCCCATATAAATGTGGATGATGGTCATAAAGAATATAAAAGTGAAACCCATCATGAAAACATGCATATGGATGAAGAAGACACGGAAAATATTTTAGAGTGAGAATTTGAAGCCTATGTGTATGAAGTATAGCAAGAGAATATAAATTCTTTAGAACCCCACTGTAGCATGGATGGTGAAGATGATGGTGAATCCCACTGTGACGAGACACATGTGGATGATGACTACAAAGTGAGTTGTGAATTGGTGAGTCCAACAATAGGGCTGGTTGACGATGGTGAAGCTTCTAATAAGGAAGTGAATAACATGTGATATCTAGTTGGTATGATTGTAGTTGATGATGACCACTTTGCATGAGAGTTTGAGGCATTTAAGTTTGAGAATAACAAAGACAATTTTTCATATGAAGTAATGGTTTGTAGAGTTGAAAGTGCATCTCTCATGAATCCAACAACAAATTATGAATTTTGTGAAGTTTAAATTTCTAATGAGCACATGCATACTCATATATATCACCACAGAGTGGATGAAAACTATGTTGATGAGATTTGCGAGTCTCTTTTCTGAAACAAGGATTGATTGTGAAAATATGTAAAGTTCCATGTTTGGTGAAGAAATGAAGGTTGAAGCTACCACTGCAGCATCAAGATGTGAAGAAATAGTTAGAATTTCTCATGAAGAAGTGCATGATCTGGTACAAATTTATGATTAAGAAGAGGATAAAGTGATTCATGAGTTTTTGATGAGAATATCCACTAACAACATAACAGTGGAAGATAGCCTCAATACAGTTGAAGAGGCAGGGAAGAAAGAATAAGTAGGGAAATATCTCACTACAAATCATAATGAAGATGCTTTTAACATTGCTTTTGAGTGTTCAAGTAAATAGGACAATAGTCTAGTTACAGTTATAACTGAAAGAGAAGATGAAGAAAAATATGTAGGAAAGGGCATGGAAGTTTTTGAAGATGAAGAAGCAAGATTTGAAACAACCTTTCAAGAATGGAGTCAAGAAGAGATCAAATTCTACTTTCAAGAAATATAACAAAAAGAAGCTCATGAATATGAAGTGGAAGAAGCATGAAAAAGTTCATAGTTTGAAGATGAAGATTTATGGTAGTAGTCCATGAGTGAATGAATATTTCAAGAGGAAGATATAGAAGATATGCTCTGAAATCCTAAATTTTGTTTTAGAACAAATATAAAAGAAGTCAAAGAAAAATTGCAGTAGAAGAAATTGAAGCAATATGGAGCTTAAATCAAGAAAGTGCAAATGAAAATGAAGCAGATTCAAGGGTATATAATATGGAAGAAATGAAAAAGAAAAAACTGCATTGTAAAAAGTTTTTGGAGACAATTTTTTATTGGAAGCATAGCATGCATAATTGAGTCATGATTAAGTTTAGGTTGAGTCATATGGTTGTAATTAATGGGGACATTTAGAAATAGTAATTACTCTCGTATGCATGTGATGCATGAAGAGGAGAGTTAAGGAAAACAATTTAAGTCTAATATTAGAATTCAAGTGAACTAGAGTTAGAAGGTTAATGCTTTGTCTAGAAAAGATGAGTAAATAAAAAGAAAAATTTTGAGTTAAGTTAAAGGAAAGTTAGAAAATTTTAGTTAAAATGTGGAGTCTTAGTTTGCATGAGGAAAGGAAAGTCAGAGTTTGCATGATTCCACATTTAAAATTTTTGGTGCTTATATACATGTGGTTGGGCCATTGTAATGTAAAGCAATAAGAGAGAATAGTCATAGCTCGATGGATGTACATGAGAGAATAATTAATGAATATAAATTTTGTATTCAAGTAGAAGCTTGTGTATTTATTTTTATTGTTCTTGCACATTTATCTTTTCCTTTGACTAACAAGAACTTATCTCCCTACACTTTCTCATGTAATAAAATTGTGTCATGACTTCTGCAATGACGTACCTAATCATGTTAGAGATTGGGTGATTTCACATCATACAAACCCATATAAAATTATGCATTGCCCCTCCAAGTCCTTCACTAACTATTCATCTCATGTTAGCACTTATAATCCAAATGGTACTTGGTCAAATTCTTGTTTCCGTAGCCAACACTCTTGTCATATTTACAACCAATTGAAGAAGGGTGCATCCTTTCATTTCAAATGGGTCAATTAACCATATTACATAGATTTCCCAAATGATAGCTTGGCCCAACCCATCTAAATTTTCATTTGTGCTCCTTTGTGCTCTCCTGACTCATGTGCTTTCCCACAGTGTCTACTCTAACTTATTCAACTCATCCTAATGGGTGCCTCTCTATATGCTTTCATGCTACCCTCATCCATTCATCCCATGTGCTACACATTACCCTTGTCTTTAGGGTAGACTTGTTCAATCATCTTGTGTGAGTTGATGAATACTTGACTAAACTAAGAGGGGGGGTGAATCAATTTAGTACATTCATGAACATTGAAATTATTTTCTTTAAGACTCATTAATTTAAATTTTAAATGATAAGCTTAGAAAATTATGATCAATAGATTGAATATGTTAACAAGTAATGATCAAACCAAAAACATCACTTCAACACATATGGACACCATATATAAGTGGAAACCCATAAAGGGACAAAACCACAATTTTTTTATTGTTGTGATGAAAACGCAAGCTCCTACTACCTTATTAAATCTACTTTTCTATAGGCTCCAACCTACAGGAGGCTACTACCTCAATTTTCTTCAAGCTGCAACATGCAAGGAAGTTCCAACTCCAATATTTTTTTGTAGGCTACAACCCTTAGGAGGCTCCTACCATAACATGCTCTAACCTGATATTTATCAAGCCACTACTTGAAAGGAGACTACAATCCCCTGATGCAAACAAGAATCAACAATGTGTTGCTTTACCTAGACATCAATTTTGCATGTCTCCATCTTCATCTCTACCTCTTCTTCCCTTCAAATCTGCTTTACATCAGCTTCATATATGAAAAGTAACTAATGCATAACACCTCAATCAACTCTCATGCATTCTCTAACTCTTTAACTCTACTGCCCTTCAACATCACATATTTTATAAAGATTTTTTGTTGGTTGTTTGTATTCCACATAAGAATATGAAGTGAATAGACTTGACTCTTTGTCTTCCACTCATTCATTTCCAAGCTCTTCATATTTTGATTATTAAAACATAAATAAGTGCTCTGCCACATATTATTTTAGTCATCTATAATGTTTAGGTATACCAATATCAACATAATTCCAAACAAAACATTATAATATTACAACGCATACACACAGTGCAAGCACTCTCTAATGTAAACAATATTCATGTAACATATAAAGGAAATGCAAGCATATGTATTCAACATTCACTCTCCAAATCCATCTATACAATCAAATCCATATTTTCTTCATGCCATTGACTCAACAAACTTTCCTTTGATGTCATTGAGTCTTTCCTTTATTGTTATGGAGCCTTTCCTTTGTTTTCAATGATCTTTCCTTTCCATTGCATCACAACACTTCAACATCACAAAAAATTCTTCAGCATCGCAATCCCTACAACATCTATCCTACACATATTTTCCTTCACCATAGCCTTGCATCACAAAAATGTTCAATCTCTTATCCTTTTCTCGATTGTCAACAGACAACATATATCTGTCAACATCACATTCTCACATACATATGGTGACCACACTTCTTTCTACTCCTTTTCTCATTTTCCAACAATACTTGCAACATTATGTCTTCAAATCAACAACATACTTACTCACCTCACTAGTATCAACATCATAACTACCATAGTAATCATAACAATTCAACATAAACATATGAAAGAAGTATCATCTTCTATGTAATCTTCTCTGCAACATCGCAGTATAGAAAACATAAAAAGTAAGAATAATACCTCAAGGTCACAAGCATAATAACATAAGAATAATAATTGTAATAACCATAGAGTCATGTATGCCTCTTTGCATGTTTTTCCTTCTTTGTCTTGTTGTTTCTCATTTGCAAGTCCTTTTTCTTTATTATTCCTCTGCCCAAGTTGCTCCTATACTTACTTTGCCATAAATAAAAATAGTGCCCCTTGATGCTTCACATGTCATAAAAATGCAAAAAATGTCTAAGGATTGTGCTTATTATCATTCCATCATATGTTTACTACACTCATTTACCTAACATGATTATTCTAAGTGTCTTTCCTATGAGTTCCGGTTTGTAAATATGAATCAAATTATTTTTTTTCATTAAGAGAGAATATGAATATATATGAGAGGGAGACTATTTGGTTTCATCTCCCAATGTCTCTTCATCTTCTAACTTCCTTTATTTTTTGTTATTTACAATTTTACTTAACTTTTCCTAATCCCAAAGATTAGGTGTCAACATTCCCACCCTTAATCAGAGTGGTCATTGGTGAGTCCAAGCATCATTATGAATCTTTCAAACTTTTCCCTTGCAAGCGCTTTGGTGAAAATGTTTGTAATCTGCTCATTTTTGGAATAATGTCATAGGTGGATTGTTTTGGCCTCAAGATGATGTCGAATCAGATGGTATATTGTATTGATGTGCTTTGTTCGATCATGAAACTTTGGTTTCTTTTCCAATTAATTGTAGAAGTGTTGTTAATTAAAAGAGGAGTTGAATGTACTTGTTTCTCCTGCAATTATTCTAGAATTTTCCTAAGCTAGTCAATTGCCTTTGTTGCTTTAGTTTCTACCACAAAATTTGTCTCAGTTGTGGAATCCATTGGAAATGACTGTTTGTGTGACCTCTTGGAGACATATCCTAATCCAAGACTCATAACATAACCTAAAATAGATACTTTGGTTTCTTTATCTCCATCAAAGTTTGAATCATAGTATCTAATCAAGCTAAAGTCACCCACATGTGTATACTTGAGTCTAAAGTCTTGAGTTCCCTTCAAGTACTTTAGAACTCCTTTCGCATTAGAACAATGAACCTCATAAGGCATTGGTCATTATTTTAATTTTTCATTGGTGTTAAGATAGGATGGTGAGGATCAAGTTCATATAAACTACTATGATATTATCCTATTCTATAGTTCTAAGTGAAAAACAATTAAATTATGCCAAAAACTACTTACACCTAGCACAAAAGCTACTTATATATCAATAAAAAGTATAGCATGTTATATGACGAACTTGTTTTTTATTGTATTGTTTCTTTGATTTAGCCAAGTCCACTTAATTGTTAGGTGGATGGCACGTAGTTCAATGTTTGACTAAAAATAATTTTGAGAGTCAAAAGGAAATTGTTGACTTTACTTTGCAAATTATTTCTTAGCATGTTGATTAACCTATCTTTGTATTTTTTTTTTTCAACATATAATGTTTTCCAAGTTTTTCCACAGAATATAATGTCTTGCAAGTTAAAAGCTATGTTTTTTTTTTCTAATTTCAATTTCAATTTATATCTTGTTTATATTTCTTGGTTGCACAATGGTATGAATAATTAGAATTCTACCCATGCACATCTTTCCCATGCCTTACTTGCCACTGGTTTTCCCTGTGTAGTGATATGTAGAGATCTTACGTCCCCTCTCCTTGATCTCTTATGTGTTTTCATGACAAAGTTGTAGCTTTTCATCCTCAGACCTTAGAGACCTTTGATGCTCATGACCATGTGACTCCATGACCCAGCACCCAATGAACCAATGGGAGACCTCTTTCCACTTCAGTCGAACCCTCACTTCTATCCCATTAGTTAAATGCTCCCCACTTCCACATAACCTCCCCACCTAGGTTTTCCTAGACATCTGATGGAACTTTTCTCACCTACTCGCCCACCTCTTTGTAACTCCTTATATTTCTCTCTATCCATTACCTCATTCTTTACATTCCTTCACCTCCTATTTCTCTTTGGATTCCTTGTTGGCCATTGAGGGTCTGCTTTCATATATTTACTAGTTCATGGTATCCCATATTCCTTTAGCAGACAAAACCCTTCTCTCATTTTCTCACAATGCCAGTCTACCCTCCATCCCATATTCTCTCATGATCCCTATGTAGACCATCATTTCATTCAAGGATGGCTATTTTTATGTTTTCTCTAACCATATTTATTAGATACTTGCCCCCTTATCTTCCTTCTAGTCTCTTTAGTTGACCTCCTTTAAATATGCCCTACTATCCTTAAATTATTTGGAAGGAAACCTTTGGTTGCTAACTCCATTTTATCAAAGATCCTTGACATGTCCCTTGAAATTTTGATTTAGCCCCATGATCTAATTTTATTCCAATGAGTGGAAAGCTTTATATTTCTTTGCCACATCTCTCTCCATGACCAAACATTGTACCAATGGTTCTAAGAATATTGTGGGTACTATCAACACAAGAAATGCATATTGTATTTTAGAGGAGAGAAGAATTATATATTTCCCTTTGGGGCACACCAAAACTATTTTGACACGCCCTATTTCTCTGACACTCTAGTCTACTTTATGACCTTAATTCTCATTCCATGTTCATCCATATGAACACCCTTTGTGATGTTCTAAGACAACCTAATTTCCTTGTCAACTCCCTCTCATCTTCCTTGTCATGTTTTTTAGTACTTGCCAATCCAACAAGAAGGTTGAGAGACAAATATGTTAGAAAATCAAAGGGTTTTCAAGTCATTTATTTAGGTTTCCCACTAGAATAGTCCCACCATGTGATCCAACCAATCCCTAAATTGGGGTCTAGTAATATTTCAATTAATTACTAGATAATCACAGTGGGTCATAATTTCTAAGCTAAATGATATGAGTCTTCATAGGATATTATTAGGCATACTTGAGGAGAGACCTCTTTGGCTCAAGGTTTAAGGAAGTATTTTGACTTCAATATCCAACCATAAACCATATCCTCAACCTTTATCCCATTGTGTAGGAGAGAAGGCACTTCTCCTCAAAAGTATTCTTCTACTTTGTAGGTTTTTCAATGTTGTTTGATGTTATCTTGAGGGAGGCATTGTTCCATGGATGACATTGGCATTTCAAATATTTTGTTTACCTACTATTATATATCGATCAATTTGTTCTTAGTTGTCTCCAAATAAGGAATACATTTTCTAGTTTAATCAAGAAGACCATTGGGGTGAAGCATGGACATCCTTTCTCGCAAATTCCACTGCAAATTTGAAGTAGAGCAATTCTTTGTTTCGGTGAAAAGAAACTAGTTTTCAGTGTTCAGATTTTTCACTATAACAGTTGCAGAATTTAAAGGAAATTCTAGATGGTATGAGAGTGAGTTGAAAATTAAGTCAACATAGGTTGACACATCCATCTGAAGGGCCTCAATCATAGGCTAAGGAGCAATGAGATCTGGCCACAGACCGTGAGTAGTTGATCTAATGTGAAGAAAGAGCGAGTTATCTTCCAATCTCTTATGATTTGATAAGGCAAAGATAGGGAGAGTTGCTGGCCAAGTATTTTATGATTTTTTGTGCATGTTAGATAATTATGTGATTTGACCTTAGGACATATCTAATCCCTAAGATAAGGTTGTGACTTCTAGAGCATTGTTTTGGAGGGCCGCATGCCTAGTCTACTACAAGAAAGAAGATTTCATACAATTTTGGATAACCATAGGAAAAGATATATGGAAGAAGTGTTTAAGGAAAATATGAATGAGTGTTGGAGGCCACGTTTTGGGCACCTCTGAGGAAATTGTAGAATCCCTAAAGAGGGATAAAAAAATCTTAGGTCATATGCACATAACAATGACCTTATAAGATGAAGGTAAAATTAGGTTAATGTACAAGGATTTAGTACTTCAAGTTGGTTGTTGCAAGGAGATGGAGAGATGGTTTCAAAATATTTAGAACAACATATCTTGAAGCCCTAGTTAAGGTATTTTCAGTTCATGTACAGTCATAGTAGATCAACCCTTAAGTTTGTTCCAGTAGTGTAAGCTAGTGTACAGAAGTGGGGTGCATCATGAATGGTAGTAGGGTTTTCATCAAGTGTTGAGAAGAGGGAAAATTAAAGAGTTTTTAAAGGAGTTGTTCAAGGTGTGAATAGCAAAGACTTTTATACCTTAGCTAGGGATTCCCTCTAAGGTATGATGCCACTAAAAGACTGTTCATAAGGTTGATAAATTTGCTCATATTTTTTTGTACATAAGAGAGAGGAGAGGGATCCTAAGAAGGAGATATATAGGTAGGGAATAGTACTTTTATTTTTCAAATATTCTATGTATATGTTAGCCCTAAAGTAGGTTATCTCTAGACTCTAGTAACTATACGAAAGTGAAAATTTACGAGCACAGTATATGGTTGATATAATGAAGGGAAATATGGGTCAACATGGAGCAATATCAGTGGAAAGAAAGCTACATTGAAGTAGTTGGAGAGGACTATTCTAAAAAACTTAGGACAATAGATCTGATAAGCGCTATACTTTTTCAATTTGAGGAAAAAATAGCAAAATAAAGGGTAGTAAGTTTGTAACCCTAGATCAGTCACAAAGATGATTCTAAGTGGGTGGATCAAAAAGTGTGAGAAATGTTCACAAATGAAGTTGTGAACAATGCAAGAACAATGTCGATTATAGTGCATGATCTAGTCAATGTTTGGAACATGGTTATTTGTACCGTGTGTACAGGTGGGAGGACCATTAGAGGGATTCTAGAGGAGCCCTATGTACGAAGGAATATTAACTTATTAAAAGAGAAAAAGTATTTGAGCCTAAGGAGCTTAACCTTGAAGGAGGCAAGGGAAGTCAAGAGCGCTAGTGAACCAGCCCTAATTCACTGTGTCAATAAAGACATCTTCAGTGGAAAGTGGGCAACCTCCTTTTCGCTAACACTTGCCTTTTGTGGAGCAGTAGTGAGGCAAGTAGTGGGGTAGTTGGAAGACCCTATAAGTTAGAATTGTTGATGGGAGAAGGAGAAGCTAGAGGGCATACTGTATGGGCCAAAGGTCAGTGACCTAAAGGAGATGCTTTCACTAATAGTGGCAGATTGTGGAGCTAGAGATGCATACTTTTAGAGGGAGCAGGAAGGTAAAAATTTGTTCAATTAAGGCTTCTGTGATTCATATCATTTATGAAAATAATATTTCAATGTAAATCACACAAAGATACATTTGTCGACATGTTTTAAGCCAACGAATGTGGTTCATTGTTAGGACAAGTTGAAGAATCATATCATAGCTACATGTTAAATAGAGAAAGCAGATACTCCAATAGCTAGGTTTGACTAGAAAACGACTATATTAGATTGGGCTGGACAAACGGTTATAATGGACTCACAAAACAATTAGTTTTGATCAATTGAATTATTTAATAATATAAATAAATAGTTATCAAAATGTTCTAGATTAAATCTTTTTTTTGTGTGTTATTAATCTAGGGATATAATGAATAATAAGGATTTAATATTAACTTAAATAATAGTAATAACTATTATTATATTATTATTATTATTATTATAATATTACCATAACATAAATATTCTAATGACTAATGGTTAATAAACTAACCATTAATATAAATTAATTGAGTGTTATTAAAATTAATCTAGGGATATAATGAATTATAAGGATTAATATTAACAAAAATAATAGTAATAACTATTATTATATCTTTATTATTATTATAATATTACAATAACATAAATATTTTAGTTACTAATGGTTAATTAATATAAATTCATTAGTAGAGTTATCTAATATGATCATAAATTAATTAATTATCATATACTAGATGATTTTCACTTAATTATACAGTCATGAAAAGGACCATTTCCTAAACGAAAGGGGAAAGAGAGCGAGATTTCCAAAAAGGACAAAATACCATAAATCAGAAAGAATTTTCCCTATGGAATAAAAAGAGCAAGTCAATAGTAGAGGGAGGGAAAGAAAGGGGAAGAAACAAATAGGAAGAGAGGCTACAGATCCTGCAACTACTTATCTTCCAACCGTCATCTCTATTGAGATTGCTTGGTCTCTTTTCAATCTCAATTTCTTCTCTAAATTTGTGGTGATGGAACTGTGCAACCTTAGCAATAACCTGGCTCAATACAAACATGATATTTAGTCTTTTCTGCATGTTTCGCTAATGCAGAAGACTTGGTTCTTCCATGCTTTAGGTCAGCTGCGTGTTCATTAATCCTTTGGTTAATAGAACAACCAGTCTCCCCAATTTAAGGGATCCCACAAAAACAACAAGAAATGTAGACCAAGATGTCATCCTAAGGGTTACTCATACCTCCAGTGTTCTTGTGAACTCCGTGATTTCATGAAATCTTAGTAAAACAAGTTGGTGTTATGCATAATGAAGATAAATTATACATGTATGCATGATTTTGTTTCGAAGGGACCACTGATAGGATTGCTAGGATTCTTAAGAAATATAATATTCCATCGACCTTTAGACCCCTTAACACCATTCGTAATTCCCTCTGGTCTGTGAAGGATCCTGTCAACCCCGAGGACATGAAAGGTGTCTATATTATTCCTTGTTCTTGTGGACCCCCTACATTGGGGAGACTGGTTGTTCTATTAATCAAAGGATTAATGAACCTGCAGCTGACCTAAAGCATGGAAGAACCAAGTCTTTTGCATTAGTGGAACATGCAGAAAAGACTAAACATCATATTTGTATTGAGGAGGCCCAGGTTATTGCAAAGGTTGCACAGTTCCATCACCACAAATTTAGAGAAGCAATTGAGATTGAAAATACACCAAGTAATCTCAATAGAGATGATGGTTAGAAGATAAGTAGTTGCTAGATCCCTGCCCTCTCTTCCTAGGTGTTTCTTCCCCTTTCTTCCCCTCCCTCTACTATTGACTTCCTGTTTTTATCCCATATTGAAACTTCTTTCCGATTTATGGTATTTGGTCGTTTTTAGAAATCTCCCTTTCTCTCTCTCCTTTCGTTTAGGAGATGGTCCTTTTCATGACTGTCTAATTGAGTTAAAATCATCTAGTATATGATAATTAATTATTTTAAGTAATTAATTTATGATCATATTAGATAACTCTACTAATGAATTTATAATAATTAACCATTAGTAACTAGAATATTTATGTTATTGTAATATTATTATAATAATAAAGATATAATGATAGTTATTACTATTATTTTAGTTAATATTAATCCTTATAATTCATTATATCCCTAGATTAATTTTAATAACACTCAATCAATTTATATTAATGGTTAGTTTATTAACCATTAGTCATTAGAATATTTATGTTATGGTAATATTATATAATAATAATAAAGATATAATGATAGTTATTACTATTATTTTAGTTAATATTAATCCTTATAATTCATTATATCCCTAGATTAATAACACTCAAAAAAAATTAATCTAGAACATTTTGATAACTATTTATTTGTATTATTAAATAATTCAATTGGTCAAAATTAGTTGTTTTCTGGGTCCATTATAACCATTTGTCCAACCCAATCTAATATAGTTGTTTTCCTGTCAAACCTAGTCATTAGAGTATCTGCTTTCTCTATTTAATATGTAGCCATGATCTGATTCTTCAACTTGTCCTGACGATGAACCACACTCGTTGGTTTGAAACACATCCATAAATGTACCTTTGTGTGATTTACGCTGAAAAATTCTTTTCATAAAGGCAAGAATTTCTCAAAATAAAGAATTGATAGAATTGTAGAGTATTTTGGGAAAGAAAATATATTTAAAGTAGGTTCCCTAGAAGAAATCAGAGAAGCCTTCTAGTTCAGAGGGAGCAATTGCAACAACAAAGAACATGGTAATGTTGGAGATAGATTGAAGTGGACGAGGTTCTTCAAGGAACACCTTCCTTGCTAAGAGGGAGTGTTGAAAATGTTAGCAAGAAAGGGTTCCTTTATTTGTGCCTTAATAAATGGAACCACAATGTGTTTCTCCTTAAGCATGCATAAGTTCCTATGAGTTAGGAGCTAATTCCTAAAAAATTGGATGAGCTCCTAAAATTTAGACAAATTTCCTGAAATTTAGGAGTGCAAGAAGTAGTTGACTAGTGCTAATTAGTGGAAGACCAAGTTTATTGTCTTCTAGTGAAAGTTATTTTAGATAAAGGATGAGTTGATTTAGTCAAACTCCTAAACTATATAACGTCAGAGTTAACACAATCAGTTACCTTTTATTAACTAGTAAATCAATAATTTGATTTTCCTCAAATAGAACTTGATAGCAGTAGCCTAATTGAAGTTCTTATAAGGAGAAAATAGGCAAAATTTCATCATGGTCTTTTGAGCATGAGTTGGTGAGAAAAAAGATAATAGAGCTCACAGGTTTATGATAAGGTTCCATAGGGTTGTGCATGGAGCTTATGAGAGGAATAGTGTGCAAGAGAATCTCCTACACAAATTGTAGAAAACAAGGAGGGAAAACAAGGAGGGAAAACAAGTGTGTTTTCTGATTAAAACAATTATTTTGTAAGAGATCCATTTCTCAATATTTTTTATTCAATAAAATTTTCAAGCAAGTAAAGGGTTTTCCCAATTAGGTTCCCTAGAAAAACAAATGTGTTTTGAATTTTCTGATTGTCGTTATTTATGTTTCTATTCCACTACAAATTTGAAGTAGATTTTCTGTTTTAGTGAAAAGAAACTAGTTTCAGTTTTCAAATTGTTCACTATAGTAGTTGCAGAATTTCAAGGAAATTCTATATTTGACATCATCTTTTCATTTTTCTACCTCAAGTGGATGCTCCAGGAAAAACATACTTGTTCATTTTACTTATATGAGTCCATGAGATGGTTATCTAGCTCTTCTTCTCCTAGATCATAATATTTTTCATGCCACTACTAAGGGGAAATCATATTATCTTATACCCTAGAGGAATGTGGTATATCTACCTCTTCTTGATTTGTGTCTCTTAACAACAAATGTGGAGGCCTTCTAAACAATGACTAGCTTCGAATAGGGTATTTTGATCTCTTAGTGAAATTCTCCAAAAATAATGGGATACCTAAAACTACTTGAGTTTATTGATAACATTATTCAAAGATTTGAGTATATTTATCACCTCCTTAAGGGTTAGTGAATATTTTCCTTATGTGTAGACCTCATGTCCCCTTTCCCTTGTTAGACTAGCATACTTGATTGCATTACAGAGGTATTCTATAGTTTTTATCGATTCCCTTAGACCAACATTATCGCTCTCTATATTTAAAATAGATCTAAGCAGCTTAATTAATAATAATACTTTTATTATCCTGGCATTCAATTTTTTATTTCTCTAGCTATTATTCATGTTTAACCATTTTTCTTTTAAAAATTGTACATAGCTTAACCTTTAAATTATATTTTATAAATTTTAATATTATTTATTATTTTATATTAATATATTGTAATAAATTTTAATATTTTTTTTAATTTATTTATTTTAAGAAAAGTTTCCCTCCCTCATCTTGCATTGCATCACTTTCAACCCTTTCGTACCACTAAATGTGTATTCTTGTAGTTACTGGAGTATCACAGTGCTCTATGTGGTTTCTAACAATAAAACTTTCAAGAGAAACATAGATTCCTTTGTTAACATGGATTCCTGCTCATAGGTGATTCTGGGCAGACCTCATTTTCTTTCAATACGACCAAATATTTTTCAGGTTTTGTTAACTAGTAATATTCTTAGTTTGGCTTTTGTTATTTTTTACAAGCATATGTTATAAAAATGTTGTTACTTGGCTTACAATGTTTAAATTTTCATTCAATACTTTCCCAAGTGAAGGCTCTAGCTAATATTTAGGCTAGAAATTGTAGTTATATGAGTAGTTGATGTTTAGCTTCCCTAGGGCCAAACAATAGTTTTTATCATTTTTCCTTCATTTGATAAACATTAGGTCACAATTTTCTTTTGAAGCTTCTCTATCAGGTCGGCAATTTTTTTTTGTCTCTTCTAGACTACTTAAAATAACCATATATGGAGGACCATTATGGCTCCAAATAATCATACACACCTTTTTAACATAGTTATTCTATGTAAAATGAATGTGACTGTCTTTTCTATATGTAGTAATTCTCACATGTGGTTGAGTTTAGGGCTAACATACCATTTCTATATTAGGTTAGGTACACACTAGCTTTCAACCGTGCATTCATGTGACAAACGCTATCGATTGCTTCTTGTTTCAATTCAATGGGTTGCATTAAACCTCATCTAGATGCTACTAGCACTATCCTAATGCCTCCTAATGAAATTTCCTCTAGAAGAGGGAAGAGTTCTATTTCATTTTGGAAGAAAGAGGCCTTGTTTAGATGTGGTAGGTTTATATCTTTATATTTTTTAAAAGACAATACAGTGTAAGAAATTTTGCCGGATTTTCTACGAGGGTTGTTATTGTGAAAGCGAAATAAGTGAAAATAACATCCCCTGCCATGGAAGTGGGAGGTAAAGGGAGGAAATTAATGGTTGTAGGATGGGATGACTATTGTGGATGAGCGACAACTTTACATCTCTTAAATAGAGGATACCAAGTTTCCATTGTTGATAGCCTTGTCTGTAGGTTATTCGACCAGCAAGTTGGGATTGTCTCTCTAACTCCCATTGTCTCATTTCATAGGAGAATAAAGAGATGGAGGTAAGTCTCTGACAAACAGATTGACTTCTTTGTGGGAGATGTTTGTGATTTAGATTTCCTTATAGAGCCTTTCAAGTCCTTTGACCCTGAGGCAGTCGTACCCTTTGAATAATGTAGGTCTAATCCTTACTCCATGATAGACATAGGAAAATCAGTCTATACTCAACATAAAAATTTGATTGGAACCATGAATGTGCTTTTTTCTATCAAAAAGTTCAACTTAGAATGCCACGTGAGGGCTTTACTACAGAATAAATACCATACCATGTGGGTTCATATTGGGGGATATATATTGAGGAAAAAATGGCATAATATATTAGGGGATATATAGGGGGGAAATGGATTTTATATTAGCAGGTATAAAAAATGAAGCTAAAAATTAATGAAAAAATACAAAGGGGTATAAAAAAATGTTAATGAAAAAATGGATGGCTACATTATCTAGTGGAAGTAGGGGTTTTTAAAATTCGGAAGGTGTATTGGGTTTGTATTGGTAGGGGGTTAAATAATGTGATTTTTAGGGGTGTGTTCCAATATGTAATCAAATTACGATTATTGTTTAATATGCCACGAATGCACGTGATAGGTCAGAGGTTCACTGAGTGAAGCCCCCGTGGAATGCCATTTTGTTAAAATGAGTACCATGGAAGAATATGGAACTCCTAGCATTGATATTGAGGAAGGGTACATTACCATTACTCATAATGGTAGCACAGACACATTGCCATACCCAAGGAAGTTCCTTTTATCATCTTAGCAAAGCGCACAATTCTCAAAACATGGATTTTGTTTGCAAGGCTTGGGAACTAAGGACTACAAACTTCAATCAATGGGTGGTTTATGGATTCATAACTCCAGAAAATGCAGAACATGAAGAACTCATTAATAGGCTAGACT
The DNA here is from genome assembly GCA_000404065.3 of Pinus taeda. Lineage (NCBI taxonomy): Eukaryota > Viridiplantae > Streptophyta > Pinopsida > Pinales > Pinaceae > Pinus > Pinus taeda. The sequence continues at coordinate 49,910 of APFE030202112.1, forward strand.
ATGATGGTGTATTTGGGATTGCATTGAACCATTTTTGTGTGCAAGAAGTCGTTGGAAATCCTCTCATAGTATATAGAAAGGGTTATAAATTATGAAAAGTATTTCATAAGACAAATTCGCAAATAAGCAACACATGCCCATGTTGGAATCCTTAGTTTTTTTAAATAAAAAATTTATGATATTGATTTTTACAACTCTTTGGGCTGCAAACATGTGTTGGATGTGTCTTGCCTGGGACATGGAGCTCCAGGGAAACCTTAACAAATAGTATGATGTAGAGAGTAGAAATAAGTCACGACAAAGTTGGTATCAAGTATCGTGGGATGGTTATGCCTTAGCACACTGGTTGGGATTAACAAATCAGATAACTTCTACTTCACCAAAACAAAGAATGTGGATGGAGCTTGTACGTCCCATTTATTTTCTATTTGTATCTATTCTTAGTTATAAGAATCTTATTCACATGAAATTCATGTATATTGGGTTCAGAAACAAAATAGTATTTGTATGGGAATAATGAGTGACTAAAGTTTGAACACATCCTTTACAAAATTAATATTTGTTGGATTACTTCAATTAGGAAAACAACTGCCACAAGATGAATATCATTGTTGAATTTGAACTTTCATGGTTTTTCCTTAGTTCTTGGATGAAGAAAGGAATTTTATCGATGTACATTGAATAGAGACCTAAAACAATGTTTAAGTATATTTCCTTTGGAGTAACTTATCCTCCTAGAATGGTACCCTCATATCTGCTTATACATGGGCAGATATCACATATTCTAATTTAGCTATAAAAGGTTAAGGCTTAAACTTGAATCCACGTGTTCACCTTACCTTGACTTAGGAGTCCATCTACAGAAATATTTCTTCCACTCCTACTACTAATATAAAGGAAAATTCTCATCACATGACCGGTAGCAAAGACAGAGCATGCAAATGGGTTGTTGTTGGAGAATTATTTCGAGATTCACATGGAAAATCATTAGTTAGGGCTGACACTTTTCATGCTATAGATAAGCCATTCAATCATACAAATCATCATGCTAAGATCAAGTCAAATTCCAAAACTGGTAAGAAGAAACGCAAGCAGCCAAAATCTCTTGGCAAAAACCTCACACAATTTCTAAGTTCTCCTTTTATGGCTAGTGGTACCAAGAAGGCAAAACATTCATCACCTCCTTCTGTAATTGATAAAACCCTCCTCTATTTATTCATATTATTCTTCAGTCTAATCCAGGTCATGTTTGAGTAAAGCATCCAAAGGGTACTTGAACAAAAGGAGTGGGATGAGTCAAAAGTTCATCACATTTTACCCAAAAAGTGAAAATTTGGATTGGGATTTTCCCCGATATGGGGAGAAGTGTCTCAACTGAAAGGAAAATCCAGCCCCAAATCCAAATCCTCATATATATCCACATATATATCCATCTAAAGGTGCTTATGAGCTCCCTCTCCTTGATAAGGACAAACATGTTGCAACATAGCTCACCTACTTGGCATATAGATCAACTATGCAAGTTTAGTAGGAGGAGATTGAATTACTTATTGAATTTATGTTAGACTAAGTTCATATGTAAAATACTTATCTTTAAAAAAAGTGAAATATGTTTACAAGAATGGCCAGTCAATATAAAATTTGAAAATTATGTAAATAAAAACCTGTGACCATCTGCTCTTGGTTTTTCCCAATAAGGATAGACCTTAATGCAATGGTTAATAGCCTTATTAAACCATGTAGGCCTTCATACGATAAATTATAAGGTCTATGGATTGGGGTAATGTCTAAAATTATGGTATGTGAAGAATCAGTAGATATTCCGTAAGACCTGTAATATGTATTGCTAGTTACCATGTTTTAATATTAACTAGCTTAGTCAAGATTTACGTAATATAATGTGTACGAAAAGAATGTTGTAATAGTAATTACAAATCATTAGTATGCACATCCATGGGTGTGTGGTTCATTAATTTATTATTAGAAAGAACCCATAATCCTCTTGACATGTACTAGGATAATTTGGCCAAAGGATAACATATGTTGTATCTCATTTCATATTTTTATACATCCACAATTTGACAACACATTAAGTGTAGTTATACATAAGGATATTTAAACATTTTATTAATTTTTCATTGACCTCAGTGAATAGTAGATTGTAAGACCATTGCACACTCTTCTAGTCAACATTGGGTCTTGTTCGTTATATCTCGTTAATTAGGATTTAATCCTTGAGGAAGCTTTAGCTTATATGTTAAGAACATTTTCCAACAACATTAATACATTTACAATACAAGTTCTGAAGCTCTACTATCATTATTAAGCAAATTAACTTTCCCATTTCCAGGGTCTTGTCCTTATGAACTAGAATTAGAGAAACCAGATGTGAACTTCACGAAACGTAAACCAGGATGTCATCCTAATGGTTACTCATACCTCCAGTGTTCTTTTGAACTCCATGATTTCATGACATCTTACTAAAACAAGTTGGTAATATGCATAATGAAGATAAATTATACATGTATGCATGATTCTGTGCACTAAAATTCTAAAGAATCTCATGGCGACATAACAAATACATAAGTAAGTCAATTTCTACACTAACTTAATAAGAAAGAAGCACCCTTCATGTGGACAAAATTTGGCATCCAATACAAGGTATGTGTTTCATATGTACAAGAAGGCTAAGACAATAGACTAATTATTAAGTAGCATTAATGTATAGAAAATTCATGTCCATGGGATTTTGGATAGATTGTGATCGTGTGCTCTATTAAGGCACACCTTCATGTGAAGTTACCAACTCAATTCCCCATCCCAATCAGGGTGATATATTGGACATGATGATGAAGATTTAGTCCTCCCGAGCTTTAAAACTATATATATATATATATATATAACATTCATACAATTATGGCATACTATAAGGCATTCCATGTAGACCAAATCTCATCACCAAAGTGACACTAGAGGCCATTAATCAGTACAAAAATTCATTCACATAAGCTTTGCATTTAATTATAGCATCACCCATTGACTAGTAGTCACTATACAGGGAAAACCTAGGAAAATGTGCATTTAATTCATAGCGAATTGTGATGCAACTACTATAGGAATTACACAGAGCCCTTAGTGGTAGTTCCACATATAACATTAAAAAAAAAGAACAACATTCTTCAATTAGCAATGTATAAATAGCAACAGATGGGTTGTATACATTGAGATTGCATAATGCAGGTCAAATAGTAGCATCCCATGTGAAATTCGCATTCCAGAATTTATCCATCAACAAATTATATATATTACATTGAGACTGTGTGATACAGGTAGATGAATTCATAAATTTAAAGATGCAAGAATCACTTGCTATCTTACAGTCTGTATGAAACATACAAATTACAAGCACATAAATCAATTTTGAAACTGTCCACTGTATATAGGCAGATTACTATTTGCACAGGATTAGGATGGACATAATAACGATGCATCACAAAGAAAATGGAATTATGGAAGTTGTAACAAGGAGTATTGACAAATAAGACAAAAATGAGGAAAATGATGTTGCTAGTTGTTCAATTTTTGACCTATTTGAATTGGAGAATTTGGCAAATATTGATATGAATATCTACCAAAACGAGCTTCCTATGTATGAGAATACAATCTCATTGGGAGAAAAATAAGACCATTTTAAAGGGGTTAATTGTGTTCTAGAATAAGGTATGTAACTTATAACTTATCATACAATTGTCTTCGTTTATTGTGTTGCCTTAACCTTACAAGGTATATGAAAATTCATAACTTGTAGAAACTCAAATGCATAGTACAACGTTCATAAGTCACTTGTGCTTGATGAGTAGTTTATTAGTGACATCCAAGGATGATACTCTACCTCATTTTCCAATTTTAGTACCTGATGTTGTGTTTACCTTGTAGATCAAAAGGATTGGATTTTTGTGTTTGTTGCTTTGACATGTGAAATTCTCCACTTGTGACAACCATACCCTAAATCTGGTAAATTGAGATCCTCAACAGGATCCTAGAGCTTCTAAAATAGGTATGGTAATATTGGGTTTTAATCCTTGACCTATTAATCATGTTGGTTGTCCCAATTAAAAAGATTTCAAATAAGCACATGGAAATATAAATATAATTTAGAAATAACAATAGTCAATTTCTAATATCAAATTGGCTTAATTGGGTGGTCAATGTGCTTACCATGTGTTTCATTTCCTCCAACTTAGTTTCTCATTGGAGTATGTATTTTCCAACATTAATTTATGAGTGTAAGATGCCTAATACGATATGAAAGGAACTATCTCATTGTTTTCATCTTCTCTAATTTTCTATGACTCCATTAAACACATAAAACTTCAATGGCTGTGTCAAAAACTTGGATGTTTTTTTTCATATTCTGTGGCATTGGTCAGAAAATGAGTTGGGCATCTTTAAATTGATCATTCCTATCACTCCAATAAGGTTTAATATAATTATTGTTGTTAATTTTTGTGCCTACTGTTAGATTAATTTTGGCTCTATGATAAATTCACGTCAATATTTCTATTATCAATGGGATTTTTCATGGTATTTCATGTAATATAGTTAATATACTATCTTGATTACTTTGATGACCTTAAAACTATGCTTACACTACCTCAGATAATTTATCATGTAGTATGAAAATAATTATATTCTTACGACATCAAAGAGATTTAGAATAGTTGGTGAGGGAGTGGGCTATTAAGGCGCTCCATAAGTAAAGGTCACCAGTTCTAATCTCACTGACACCAAAAATCCAGCATGGTTTCTGCTGGTGCGGCTCAGGCTGGCTGCGATCCCGGGGTGACTTTGATGGCTTAGATGCCCCTAAGTCGTGGCCTCTCATCCACAGGGTAAGAGTGATTTTCAGGATCCACCCACTTATCAATAATAAAAAAAGTATATTCTTACGACATTAATGCAGCTACTCAAAGCCGAAGTCTTGCAAAAATTTGATGCAGTGATAGGAGATGTTGCACTTTTGACAAATCAATGGAAGATTGTGGACTTCACACAACCTTAGCTAGAATCATGCCTCGATGGTGTGGTTCCGATAAGATAGAAATTCCAATGCGTGGGCATTTATACATCAATTTACATTGGAGATGTGGTGTATGACTACTACATTTTTCCTATGAGTTGTTGTATGAATTATGGACCATGGGAGTAACCAAGAGTTTCAAGGGCATCCAAAGTAACAATTTTGTAATGGTATCTGGTAAGTTCAAGGTTGTGCATCTCTCTGTAGCTTAAATTTGATTTCATGTCTACAATTTCTCACTTGATATAATTAATATTGCATTGTAAATATTATATAACACTTGTCAGGAAACCATAACTTTCGGCATATATTATTTAATAATTTTTGCTACTAGAACAAAAGTTGGAAATTCTCAGTTTTCAATCTTTTATGTGTGTTAGTTGTGTTATGTTTTGTATTCCATGAAGCTCATTATTATTGAATTAATGCGAGAATATTGTCTCTTGAACTATGAAAATCTAGTTATTTTGATTAACTCACTTGAGGATAAACCCTAAATTAGGAAAGTCACCACATGTAAATTTACCTTGGAGCTTCACTTTACTTCAAAGCAAGAGATTTGCATGACTCTTGATATTATATTTCTAATTCATATTATGTATTGGGACAACGTCATTGCTCCTCTCCATAGGATGAACCTTGTTATTATATTTTTGATTTATGCTTTGTATTATAACTCTGTCACCACTATTGAAATTTTGGTCATTAGCATGATTCCTATTACTCAACTTTGACATAATTTCTTGTCCCAAATTCAAGTCATAATTTCTAGCATTTTGTTCAACATGTTGATTTGTTACCTGGATCAACTCAATATGTGATATTTCCATGGAATGCTTGAGATTTTTTTATTCCATGAACCTTTTACAATTTTTCCATGCCATATCCTGCTTTTCTTTGGAAATCATTTCATCTTCATTCTCTTGGAGAAGAGTCTCATGTTCATGAAAATTGGCAATCCAACTTGAGTAATGATGTTTAAGTAATATATTCATAAAAGCATAATCTATTCGTGAATAACTGAGCATATCAAATGATGGATTTTCATTAGAATTAACCAAAACTTCAATTATATTCTTTAGCTGGGTGATTTTCTCTTTCACTTCATCAGAATTATTGGAAAAATTGTATTATCTTCAAGATTGATAGAAGTAAAACTCACTCTTAGTCATCAACCTATGAATTTGTTTCTTATCACCAACTCTTACTGCAAGAACCTCCTTTGCTACCTGCTACTTATAGATTTTTTCCTCCATTGTTCCTTGAGAAACCAAGTGATAGGCATAAACATGTTTTGTTTTTCCAAATCACAACATATGAAAAGAAGACTAAAATATCATGTGTTGGATTATGGAAACCATCAACAATTATCACACGATCGGATGTTGGAATTTTTATACCCAATGATCTAGCACTAGTTGATATTAAAACACATTGGGCAGTTTTATTTAAAGGATTACTAAATTTATCTACTAGTTTTTTCCTTTGGGTGCCACTAGTGTGTCCATCAAGCCTATACCATTGTTTACCTTGCCTCTAGTATTCATCTTTCTTTCCATGTCGAGGTAACTTCAAGAATGGCTCAATGAAATCTAATGTACTCAAACTTTAGTTGAAAACCAATGCCTTGTCACCTCACTTAAAGCTCATGGCCAGGAGATCTAGAAATAAGACCATATTACTACTATAATAATTTTTTTCATGAGATTTATGGGGAATAATGTCCTCCCACCATTATCATATCATAGGAGAATCTCCTCCAAATCATTGTCTTTGTTTTTTCTTATCCAATCCACTCTACCTTTCATGCTATCTCCATTCAAGAAGTCATGTTTCATATCATCATCACTGAAGCTAAAATCCAAAATCAAATTCTCAATTGTGCCATCATCTTCTTGAGAGTCTATATCCTCTTTGGCTATTTAAATTAGACCTTGATGATTCCAAATCTTGTCTAGAGGATGATATGCATTAAAGAAGAATTCCCTATGTGCCTCTTTTACACATATATTCTTTATTATTATTCATAAACCCATGTACTTTTAATAATATGACATATAATTGTCGTTGTGATGGAGAATTTCACACAAATATCACATATACACATTTTGGAGGAAGCTAATCCTTCATCACATTCAAACACATATGTTGTACAAAACCTTTTAACTGTTCACATAAGACATGCGGTCTTTGATTCATTATTTTGACATTATATACAGTTGAGTTAGCATGCTGCCCATTTTTTATGATATTTTGGAAACGATTTTTGAACTCTAGTTTTTTCCCATGAATCCTTCATTTATATGTTAAATCAAAATTTGAATCCTCTAGCTTTAGACCTGAGAAGAGCATATGCTGATGTTTTCACCGAGAGGCAATATCCAACCCAGTATGCAAGAGATTTTGTAATGTCATGTCCTGTAAACATTTTGACTGAATCAATTATATAAAAATTAAATTAAATTAAATTAATTTTTAACCCTAAATTAAATTAATTTAAATTGTGGGTAGACAAGCTATAAACAACTCTTTCTTTTTGAGTCAAAGAGACAATCTACCAGGGTTCTGAACCAAGGGTTTTAGGAATAATTTTTCATTTTAGGGAGAATGTCTGAAACCATGCCTTGGTTTTTGTTAGTCCTTAAGCTGCAACATTCATTTTCTCATATGAACAGTAAATATTTTTACTTATGTTGTCATTTTTCAACTTAGTCACTTTATGTTTATTTCTTTATGTGTGTGTGTTTTCTTTAATCCATTTATTTTTATGTGCAAATGAATGCAGGTCTATCTACATGATGGAATATAGATTCCATGGATTTAGCTACATATGAACTATCTGACGGTCAAAATGCTGAGTGTGGGGGATTTCTATTTCCCCACTAGAAGTGTTGTACAAACACAATCACCTTTAATTCACCCTTTACTTGATCATCACTATGGAAAAATGTAGTTCTTAAGATCCTTTACTTCCTTAAACAAGATCTTCATATCATTTATTTCTTTAAACATGACCATGAGTAATTTTGTTAGTAAAAATTATATTTTTTAGAATTTTGATTATATTTTAGAAAATGGATTAAAAATAGGACAAACTTGAATTATAATTAAAATTTTGTTTCTGTTTAAGATTATTTATTAGGAACAAAAAGATAAATTTGGTTAAATTTTAATTTTTCCAAATTTATCAAATTTGCAACCTTAGGATGAGAAATTTAGAAACGTAGTCCATCTTAACCCCAACTATCAAGCACTGAGAGGGATTACCCGAGGTGCAAACACTTCCTCAAGTTTTACACTCAAAAAGAGGTTTGCACCTTCAGTGATTTGATCCCTTTCAATGCTTAATAGATTCGGAGTTAAGATGGATCTACACTAGTGGTATTTGCAATACCTACTTATAAATACAAAGATTTGATGGACGAATAACCCCCCTCCCCTTCCCTCTTTAAGTCATAAAGTGAATTTTACCTAATGTAGTGAATTCTTTTGTCGCTAAAATGTTTCTCTCTCAATTTATAATTGGTTTTTACCTTATTATTCTACTAATCGTTTATGTAGATATATGGAATGACTGAGATGAGTTGTTCGATCATCAAGAGTAAAGGAAACAACATAAAGCATTATGGTTCAGTAGACATACTAGTCCCCAATGGAGGATAAGGTAGTTTATATTGTAATAGGGAATGCATTTCCCCCCAAACGAAGAGGTGAATTATGCTTTTGAGGACCTATGGTTATCAAAGGTAAGAACACATTATCATTAGGGGACTTTTAAGGTATAAAATGGGCCTCCTAAGAAAAATGTACAACCAAAGTAAACTTTATAAGCACCAATGGGATTGTAGATGATGATTTCAACCATGGGGTTGTTTCACCATGTTTGGAGTGAAAAAAGTAAGAATGTCATAAAATAATAAAATAATAAAACTCGTTTCCAACTCGTATTTTAAATTTATCTCCGTAAGGTTTTACTAAAATTTCGAGCGGGAGTACTCATTGGATGCAAAATTAAATTCCTCATCAAAGGAGTACCCACATTGCATACTTTGATGGACCCTCCTACACGAAAAGAGAGAAATACATGAAACAACGTGATTGCAATCACATTTTTCATGTATTTCTCATTTTTCAGGTAGTAAGGTCCATCAAAAGTATTAAACATGGGTTCTCCTCGGATGAGGAATCAAATTTTTCATCCAACAAGTGTTTTTGCTCGAAATTTGAGTAAACCCATAAGGAGATAAGTTGAAACTACGAGTTAAAAAAAATAGTTTTTCTTTTCTCCCCTCTAAAATTTGATGATGTAATCTAATCTTATTTTATTATTTTATCATATCTTTAGGAGGCCCATTTTAGACCTCAAAATTCCCCTAATGGATACATTTAAAGCATTTATGAGATGATATGAATGTTACTAGCATCCTTCAAGATTTTTATGAGAAGAAAACAATTACAATTATGCACAGACTTTTTTGAACTCCAGCAGTAAAATTAATTCCACTACTATGTTATTCCTTTAACCTGAATTGACATATAATTTACTTATTTGCCTTTGTAAATCCTAGATTATATCCTTTATGGCTCTCTTACGAAAGTGGTGCCCTTAGTGTTCTAGATAATGTAGAAGGATTTCATGCAAGCCAACAATATTTTTTCACAAGATTTTAATTTATAAATAGTTAAAATATGATCTGATCAGCTTTTGCATCTCTACATAATACTACAAGAAGCTACATCCTCATCTGTAGATTCATAATATTGGTTGCACTCTAGATATATTTGTCATATTAATGAATAAGGGCCTCTATATATCCTTGACAGACTAAAAGAGCTCGTCAAATACGAAGGACTTTCAGTATGTCTTGTTAGCTCTTGTTTGATACCAACAGTGATTGATTACACCCACTTGAGAAATTTTGCAATTACATTCATGAGATATTGTTTATTGTGTCATGAAAACCCATTTCAGATAACACCAATGGAATTTAAGGAGCTTATGTTGTGCAATCCAGAGATTGAAGACTCTGCAGTAATACAGTGAGAATTCCCAGCTTTCCATTTCATTTTTTGGGAAACTAAATTGAATAAGAGAAGCTCAGGAAAACAATTATTTTTTCAGGAGGGGATTATGACTCAGCAATTAGCTAAAAGTTGAATCAATTGACCAAAAAGGAGAATATAAATCATTATTTTTCATTTCTCTATATTGTTCTTATACTAGCCTATATTTCTTGTATTGATGGTGGTTGGGGGATATGTTGGTAGATACCCATATGAAGACGCAGGTGAAGTTCTTATGAAAGTTATAGTGAGGAAACCTGGAAGAAATATAACATAAGAGGATGTGATGGAATTTGTTGGAAGACATGTTATTTATTGATTGCTTCAAGTGTTTGATTGCTAAAGTTTTATGTGGGTTTTGGTTTACATAGGAATCTCTATCTTCTACATGTTATTTGGAATTTTTGTAGATGTGGGTGTGATGGAATGATGTGGATCCATGCACTACAACAATATAAGAAGAGTGGTTCTTGTGGTTTCCATTCTATGAACTGAGTCTAGAAAAATTATTAGAAAACATCTAAGAGCACTAGCTGAGAGAATAACTTCAACTCCTTCAAAGTTGTGAACTGTATGCCTTGCATCCTCAACAATAAATTTAATATTTCCTTCATGAGATCAAGTTTTTGTGCCACAACTAATAGTTTCTACCATCTTGAAAGGAGAATCTACTTCTATGGCCAATAGGTAGAAAATCTTGAGATGAGCATAACTACCTTTATGGTCAATAGGTAGCAAACCTGATGGCTATGAAGTCAAAATTTCTAGCATCACGAGAGTACATAAATTCAATTTTCAATGTTTTCTTGAACATTTTCTTGTCCTTTGAATGATTATTTTCACTTGAATTTCCTCCCACTATAGTTCCATGAAGATAGTGGATGACAATAATTACCTATTATAAGAATATAACTATAATATTACACCTTGTTAATTTCCTATTACTGCACTATAATTGTAATTAGAGATTGTTGGTTTCTTTAATTGCCATCCACATATGATAGGATTTATGAAGCTTGTAAATTTTTAGTGTGATTTTAAAGGAAACACTAGAAAGATTTAAAGATTACCTTTCTGAGGCATGATGAGGAAATTTAAACATAAATTATGCTGCAAACTTAGTTTATTTATCTTCAAACTTAATGGAATATTTTCTCCTATGTCTACTCGGGCATCATCCCTCTACTTTTATCCCCTAACAATTCTCCTACGTATGGAAGCACACCATAGGGCATGAGAAGTGATTACCACATCAATTCTAGACATGTCGGGTGGGGCGGAGTGAGTGTAGGGAACATAAATATATGAACATGTGGGGAAGAACCACATCATATGAGAGCTCAATCAAAGAGGCATAGGAATTATTTACAACTAGTATTATACTAATTGTTTTAATCTCAAGTTGAACCATTGTGGCTAAGAAACTATCTTAGGTCTGATTACTGATCCAAATTAGCGGCTTACATGAGTATAAATATTCCCGTAACTAAAGGTACCCCATTTGGTTGTTTTCACATGAATCCTTCTCTCATTTTATGCTTAGCTTAGATTTGTTTGATCTTGATTAGACGGTTGTAGTGGACAACCTGTAGCATTGTGACCTTGTTATATATGCACGTAGAGAGGTTCAGAGCCCAATTGTTTCATGTGGAAGTGCATTTTTCATATTAATGTGAACTTTTAGTTAGACCCTTTACCCCTTTTCTATTGCATGTTATTTCAACTTCTACACTAGGGAGAACCCTAATTTCTTCTAGACATGCAGTGAGAAGATTGGTTCCCCATAGGGATTCACAGGGGTTATTTTTCTCATGGCACAATGATCATACTGGATACCACAAGGCCAATATAAATCACATCATTGAAACCTCTAAGCTTGAGTCACCCCACAAAGAGTAG
>APFE030202116.1:15232-35018 GCA_000404065.3 Pinus taeda
TAAATTTTTCTTTTTTATATGATATTACCGTATAAGATAATGTCTAAGAGTGTAAAAACACTTATGGATGAGACTACAAGATTTAAAATTTTTTTATGAAAGAAATCAAGAAAATCTAAAAATAAGAAAATATTTTATTGTTTGAGTAATACAATGTACTTCAACATATTTTATAGGAGCAATGAAAACTTTTAGCAGTAGCTAAAATATAAGACTTATAGTGTAACAAATAAGGATACAACCTCACATTACAAGATCCAAGGGTTCTTTATTGGATCTCTAACAACTATCATAAGTGAAACATAGATAGGAAATAAAGGAAAACAAATAGATGAGTCGCAATAATGATGCTTGCTTAGATATCCATGTACAACCCCTCAAAAGCGGAAGAAATGAGAAAAACCCATACAAAAAGGTCCCCCAAAGACAGTACATAAAAAAAGAAAGAAAGTAATAGAAAAATGAGGAGATGAAAGAAGGACTCTAGATGACACCTGGGGACAACTTCCTTCACTCTAGGAATTTTTGTAATTGAAGAAACCTTTATGATGTCAAGGAATTTGTAAAAATATTTGTTACTTGTTGTTCAATTGGTATATATCTATGTTAAGAGCATTATCTTGAATAAGTTAGCAAATAAAATGCATCTAGATCTCAATATGTTTTGTTGTTCGATGCTCTATGAGATTTCTGGACATATTAATTACACTTTGATTATCACACTAGAGAGTGGGCTGATCCAATTGAATGCCAAACTCAAGCAATAAATATCACAACCAAAGAACTTACTGACAACTAGGAATCACAACTTCATACTCAACGTCTATTGTAGATAATGCAATCACAAATTGTTTCTTGTAGGACCAAGCAAATAGAGTAAAACCAAGATATAAAATATATCTTGAGGTGGACTTTTGATCATCCATTGATCGAACTCAGATAAAATCAATGAAACCCACAAGCTCAGGAGAACTAACAATATACTGAATGCCAAAGTTGGGAGTGTCTTGAATATATCTTGAAATATGTTCTACTACTTTCTAGTGACTATGATGAGGATCGAAACAAAATCTAGAAACAAACCCATATACATAAGCAATGTTAGGTCGGGTGTGTGTTAATTAGAGTAGACTTGCAACCAATTAATGATATAATGTAGGATCCACCTATGATGAGGTGAAAATGGTGGTAAGAATAACACCAACTTGAAAAGAAGTAGGCATGAACTTATAATTACCATGCCAAAACATTGAAGCAAATTAAGGGCATATTTCTTATGGAAGATGGTGATCTCTTATGAACACTAGTGAACCGACAAGACAAGAAAGAAATGTAGAACACCAAGATCCATCATAGAAAACTATCCCATTGATTCTTCCTTAACATTTTGAATCATAGATGAAGAACTCCTTGTGAAGATAAAATCATCCACACATAAAAATATAATTAATAAATTAGAACCCTCTCTTTGAGTGTAAATTATAGGATCAAAATAACAGCAACAAAACCCAAGAGAAAGGAAAACATTATCCATCTTCTCATAGCAAGCTCAATGAGCTTATTTGAGATGATACAAGGAACATCGAAGCATCAAAAAAGGTGAAGGATCTAGCGCACAACCAAGAGGTTTCTTCATGTAAATCTCATCAAGTAGATCTCTACGCATAATGGAACACTTTCAATCCATACAATAAACTAATTAGCCTTGGGAAGTAGTTAGATAAAGCAAAATACATATAGAATCCATCTTCGCAATAGGTGAAAAAGTATCAGAATAATTAGTACATTCAGCTTATGGAATTCCCTTTGCCCTGGGATGTTTCTTAGGTTTATCAATAGAGCCATTCACAACATATATGGTTCTATAGACCCATTGGAAAAGGAAAAACTTACATGACATTGCAAGAGAAACAACATCCTAAGTAGGATCATTCATCAAAGAAGAATACTCCTCTATCATGGAATCTTCCTACTTAGGTATTCCATCATCATTAGAAAATTGTTGAAAATCATTTTAAATAGCACTACCCAAAAGGGATATTCCTTTTGACTGTGGTTGATTTGAGGCTAGATAACTAAAATCAGTTACTTCATAGCTGTATCTATGATACTTCTTTCTCTGTGAAGGCTCCTCTGGAACAAGCTATTCCTGATTTAACTTCTCATGCTTTGATGGTGATGGTGTTGTTGGTAGATTTATTTTCTCTACGGACATTCAATAGAAATTTCCTCTTTTTCCAAATCTACAAAAGAATTACAATGATTAGAACTATTAGGAGTAAGTGAAGCGTAAGGAAGGATTGGAAGAACATCATGGATTGTTGTTCTCGTCAAAATGAATATAGCTTTGGAACATAATTTCCTTAGAGGTAGTATCAAAGAGTCCATAATCCTTTATGTACTCATAGTAACCAAAAGATATCAATCATTGACTCTTCTTTTCTATTTCTATGCGCTTTTCATTTCGAGCAAATGCCCAAGTAGGGCTTCCCAATACCCTAAAAGAATAGATAGTAGGTGTCTTATGTGTCCAAGTTTCCATTGGAGTCATATGCTAAAATTCTTTATAAGGCATCCTATTCTGAATATAATTAGCATAATCAATTGTTTCAGCCTAGAAGGTAGGTGCCAAGTTCTTGGACTAAATCATGAAATTTTCCATCTCTTTGAGTGTTTTGTTCCTCCTTTCAGAAACATAATTTTTCTTAGGAGTGTAGGGAACACAATTTTGATGAAGAATTCCATGATCTCTATAGCAATATTGAAATGCCTTACTGAGATATTCTCCACCGTTATTAGTGCATAGATTCTTGATGGAGCGTGATGATTTTTTCTCAAGAAAAGATTAAAAGTTATTGAAGCTTGCAAATACTTCACTCTTTTACTCGAGGAAGTAAACACAATAGTCTCAAAGAAATCATCAATAAAGGTTAGTTCATACTTGTCCCCTGAAAAATGAGTTCAAAAATTCACTAAATCACTATGCATTAACTCTAGAGGTGTTGTTTCCCTTAAATCTTTCCCTTTAAGAAATGGATCTTCGTTTTGTCATCCAAAAGTGCAACCTACACACACCCCATTAGTATAAGAAAATTCTGGAATACCTAAGACCAAATTTTTATTGAACATCATTTGTAAATATCTATAAATCATATGGTGAGATCACTCATCCCAAACCCTAATTAGGGAATCAACATGAAATATAAAATAATAATTCAAAGAAAGTTGAAAGTTGACAAACTTATATATAGGTATGATAATTATGTCCAATACTAACAAGAACTATTGCATTATGTAGTTCTCTAATAACCACCTAATTTGAAGAAAACTCCATTATTTTCCCATCACTGGAATAAAAGATTTGATATATGGATAATAAATTTGGAGCGATCTTAGGCACCATGGGCACATTATTAATGCACCCATTGGTCAACTTTACATTAGTTGACCCCAAACCCTCAATTTGAGTAGAGTCGTCGATTGCAATTTCTTGAACACTACTATGGGATGTAGAAGGAAGAATATATTGACACAGAGTTATATGATGTGATGTCCCTAAATCAGGTATCCAATGATCTAAATATCTACCTAGGGCTTAGGCCCTTAAAGAATGTTACATTATTATTGACATATTGTTCTTCTACATGGCATCATTTAAGGCTTGCAACTTTTTGCACCATTTTGTTTCAATATGCCTAGATTTTCCACAAAAAACTACATGCTTCATCTATTTTTCTGTTCTTCTTTTTCTATTTCTAATATTTTTCTTAGAGGAGGATCCATCCTTCTTGGAAGTTGGAGGTTGAGACTTAGTATTATGTTGATGCTTAGAGGGAGACTCAGAAGCTTGAGAAACATTTTTCTTTTGTGGAGACAAGACTTTATGGTAATCATTGGAGTTATTAGCCACTGAAGCATGATTTGAAGAGCTAGGGAGAAAATCTAGCTACTTGACTTTACATTAATTTAGGTGTGAATCTCAAAGAATGACTCAAAGCTAAGATTTTTGAATGAGTCACCAAGGGCTTTTCTTATTGCTTATAAGGTACATGACAAAACATAGAAAGCACACATTGGTTTTGACAATATCAAAAAGATATATTTTTCTTTTGTTTGCTCCTTTCCACATGATTTTAATTTGGATAACAATGACCTGAATTGAGCGGGATAGTCCCCAATAGAGGCATTCTCTTTAGGTACCAATTTTGATAATCAAATTTCCAAATATAAAGTGTGGAATCCATTGACACTTCCAAATACAAAATCCAACTTACCCCAAATATTCTTTGTAGTGTTACACTCTTTAAGATTAAATAGAGGATTTTCTTAAAAATGCAACCCAATCAACCCCATGGCATCATCTTCCTAATTACTATAGGAAAAAATTTAAAGTTAATTTGTAACAAATAATTGATTTTGACTTAAAATTTTCCAAACTCCCTTGAATTATAACAAATACTATGTTTTCCTTTTCTAGGTATGATAATAATAATATGGAGTAAGTGATGGTGTTAATTATTGCAACAACAATGTTGCATCTCCCAAGGGTATCATATTTAATTATCAACCTAGGCTTCATATAAACTTGAAAGAGGCAGGAACTATATGTGTAGTGGGAGTTATATTTCTGTTTGTTGATTTTAGTAGGTAGGAATACTAAAATCAAAAGATGGGTGTATAGAGAACAGGTTGACTAATCTATGCTAAAGGAAAATTATAATCACAGGAAATAACTTGTTGAAAGGGAAATTGCATGCTAACCTAAGCTACTTACAATAAAGGAAGGAACATTTACACACTTCTACATTAATTGTAATCAAATTAAATCACAACTTCAAACATTTATTTTATCTCGCAAGGAAACAAAAATACAATCTTGGAATGAAATATTGTAAATTGTAAACACTAATTTACAAAAAAACATAGTTTTCTAAAGCACACCAATCAAAACTATATACAAGGTATATATACTTCCAAGTTCCATTACAAGGGTTCTAGGAGTGTTATAATATACCAATGAAGAGAAATCACAAATTTTTTGCAAAATTGAGTGAGTTTGAACAAATGGTGATGAACTGCTACATGAGTCGACGTTTCTCTATTGGACATAGTCCAACAGGTAGGTAACCAAGAAAAATGCATGTTGGAGAAGGAAAGAAACTATGGAGTATTTTAAAAATGATAAAATAAAAATATTCAAAGAATAAAAACATATGGTTTCAAGTTTAACCTAGCAAAACTTAAATATATGGGTTTCATGTAGTTGCAGAACAACTTATAGTACAGGAAAATAGTAAACAGTAAATAGCGAACAACAAATAAGTAACAATAAAGGGAATGAAACAAATGAAAAGCGAAAATTTAATTTAATTACTTCAACTATTATATCCAATTTATTAAACAACTTGCAAAAAAATATTACTCATAAAATCTTCTTAGCTAACCATGCATGACTGCTATAAATAGAAGCAAATTTCATAAATGTTTTGAAAGAGTAAATTGATTCATAACATTAACAAAAATAATACAAAGGTATATAGAACACTTGGGGTGGGCCCTCACCTAATGAAGCTAAAAATCATTAGAGCAATTTTGACTCGAAGCTAAAATAGGATATCACTTCCACTAACTGAAAAAAATCTTATACGTTATAGAGTTACAAAACTTGCTTGGAAACACTAATCTAGAATTTTCTCTTATTCTTCACAAACTTCTCTACATACCTATTAGGTTACTTGATCCTCCTATTTATACAATGAGTAGGGAGTAACTTTGTTGAGGGGAGGACTACATTTCCCTCTAGAAATCCCTAGAAAAGGGAACCTCACGTCCTAGGCCATGTCGCAAAAGTAGGAAGAGGAATTAAATGTCCTCATACAACTAAGTTGTGACTCTCTTGTAGTTGGGAACAAGTCCCATGGATATCTCTATTTGGACCTTTTGTAAATATGTCCAGATTATCTTCAAAATATTGCACAATAAACATGTTAGGTTCATAAAATATGGAAAACCTTACTGACTCTCCTAAGAACTCCTAAAGCTAGGCATATTTGTTATTAAGAACAAAAAAGGTGGGCTTAATGTAGCTTCGATGCATCTAGGATTCGATAGATATGCCTTTTTTGTTACCTATTTAACAAGCCCATCCATTGGGTGTGGAGCTTGATTATTTTCCTGATTTAGAAGTCTTGTTTCAGGCAGGTCTTTACCCCAAGAAGGTTGTACACCCCTCCACATTTTGGGTGGGGTGCGGGGTGGCGTTGTCGAGGACTAGGGGGTTCGGGGGCAGTGTTATATGGAGTTTGCATCTACAGATAAACACATTTTCCCTAGGTGGGTGAATACACCTAGACAAACAGAAAGAAAGTAGTTTAACCTTTTCTTATAGAAGATAGGTGAGATGGAGGGACTCACTTGTAGTGTTTCACTTCCTAGATACCTTTTGTATTGCTCCCGTCGCTCCCACTTGAACTAAATGCGCTCAAAATCTACCTGCATCAAGAGAAATAGAAACAAGAAATGATCAAATCATACATGATCTATCTACTATAAAACAATGGAAACAAAGATATTGAAACACATAATCATCATAGATATGAACAATCATATGAGAAAAAGAATAAGGTCTTTATTAATGTAGAAGGAAGAGTATCACCCAATATAGTTCGATTTTGTGCCACTCATCTAGCTTCAGTTCAACCGTCATCACATCAAAATCACACAAATCCAGTAGCATAACATTGCTTAAAATAAACTCAATCCTCAAAGAAACATAATTTCCTTACAAACTTCAGATTCTAGCCCCCTGATCACTATGATGAGTGCTCAATTTATAGGAAATGGAGGTGGTTTTGTCATAAATGAGGGTATTGAATGGCCTTCCAAACTTTGAGTTAGTTTCCATGGAGTAAGGGATGAGAGAATAGGAGCTTAATGGATCCTTAGCCTATCCAATTTCGAGCTCATAGGAGGAGATAAGAGATGGGATCCTTCTAGAATCATCTAGAATAAAGGAATATTCCCAGAACCCTATGCAAATTTTACTCAATCACGCCCAACACAGGCCAAAGAGGGCCTAAGTACAATGCAATGCAGGCCACAATGGGCCTACTGAATCTACAATGCACTGTCTCAAGGCTTAGGCTACGCTAGTGTCCGAAGGACGCATTTCAAGAAGGCTTCAGGCCAGGAAAATTTCATATAAGGAAGCATTGAATGAGTTGACTTGTCTAGGGCATGTAACAACTGAATTAGTGTTTGATGAGCGCTAAAAGAACTGATTTAAATGTCAGGGGTGATGTGCCCAAATAGACCTGTAATAGTTGTCCCATAAAGCATGATATCCAAAGTGATAATGTCGAGTGATATGCTTTACAATGTGACAGAGAGGAACTGAAGCAGATGGTGACCTGCATCGATTAAATACATATCATCGTGATATTTTGGACTTTTCATGAATTTCTGATGGAAGCCATACCCATACTCATCATATAAACTTTTCATTACATGTACATAGATAATCATCTATAGATATATACCCATGATGGGATGACCATCAACGTAAAGCCATCATACAGATGATTTAGTACTTTCTCGAAATCACAGCCAATATGAATGAAACAAGATCCCAGGTCTTCTATTTCATCTAATCATTCACTCAAGTATGAGTCTAACCATGTGAATATGTGATCTAAAGTCAAACATGGGAAGACACCATTTGACTATCAGCCAATGATGTAAGTTGTTAACAAATGCGAGAGGGATTACCAATAATAATAATGATTATCAAGGTATTGTAGTACATTCTTCATGGTGTCAATAGATGTTTAGATGTCGAACACCACACAAATTCTTTTGGTGGAAGGCCTTTGATGTCAACTTCTCATCAGAAGTGAGAAACTTGCCATTGATGTATGCAAGACTCAAGGTACTTGAAGGGTGTTTTAAGTCAACTTCTTGGATAATGTGCTGATGTTGACAAGAAGAGACTCGTCACAGGAGGGCCTTGATGTATCCCCATCAACGACACGAAACAAATGTAATGATTTTGAAGACAAAATGTAACTGACGACAAAATTTTCAGGAATGGTGGTCATGAAAATGAAGTTTTATGAGTATTGCAAAGGATGAAGTTCATTGAGTGTCTTCTCTTAAACATTTTGGCGACTCTGAATGAATTGGAATCATTGAACCAAAACCAAAGTTATGGATGGTGTGATAGACCATAGGTATGATAACCATCAAGCAGATAACCCAACCCAAATAGTCACAAAGATGAAGTGAAAGTGTCATGTTGAAGAGTGACTTGCTACCCTAAAGTGATTTATCCATTTTCTCATTTTCCCTAGTCATTGCCGACCAGTACCTCTTGATTTTTTAACAAGCTTGAGGAGGATAACATATGCTTGTAGTATAATTCCACCCTTTGGGTGAATCCATCGCTATGTGATGTTTAACGAGTCTAGCGAAGGTGAAAATTAGTCTTGTCATGATGGACAACTTTGTCGCTATTTGATGTTTTAATGGGTTTAACAACAAAGAGAACTTGGTGCTTTTCATGTTTAGTGAGTTTTAAAAGGGAGAAAAAGAAAACTCCACAAATTATTTTTCGTAAATTTGTCTCTCAAGTTTGAAAAAGCATAAAATAATACAAGGACCTATTGACCATGTTCGATCAACGTATTCCTTTTTCATAAGTAATCTATCTCAGTCCGGAAAAGGGTTAAACTTATATTGAGTAGATGTCATTTCCAATATGTTTACGAGTTGAAAAGGAAAAGCACCTGATAATCTTTTCATGTTTAATAAGCCAGAAAAGAGCTTGAAAGCAAACCCCCTATTTTTATTTTCTTTTAATGAGTCAGAAAAGGAAAATATTCGGCGGCCTTTTCATATTTAGAGAGTCTGAAGAGAGCTTAAAGAGGACTCTAGTTAGAGGAATGAGTGGTGTTGAGGATAGCAATTGGTTCTGGTGATGTTGGAACTTCTCAAAACATGTTGATTTATGTGAAGAGGTTGGCTAATAAGAGAACTAATTGCAACTGTTCCTGATAAAGGGTAAAATAACAAAGTGAAAGTGTATGATCAGCCAAGGAGATAGTGACGATGGAAGGAGAAAAACGGAAGAGGATTATAGAATGGAAATCAAGAGGGCTAAAATGGAGATGGGTTCAATTTTACACAAGCTTGAAACAAGAAAAAACTATTTACATGCCCCTAGCATGATGACTTGATTCTAGCTGCATGCCCCTAGAGCTTCATTACATTCATCCAAGTAGACTACTCATGGCTATCAGGTAGATGGAATGAAGGTTCAATTATGAGCTCAAGTGAAAGACTCGACTAGGATTTTATGAGATCTACTCAAAGACTCGAATTGGAACTTTTCTCCAGGGGACCTTGTTTCATTTTTTAATGAGCTTGACATAAGACAAGGAACTCTTCTCATATTCCTTCTTTCATTTTTTAATGAGCTTGACACAAGACAAGGAACTATGCTCATATTCATTGTTTCATTTTTTAACAAGCTTGACACAAGACAAGGAACTATGCTCAGATTCCTTGTTTCATTTTTTAATGAGCTTGACACAAGACAAGGAACTATGCTCATGGGACCTGTTTCATTTTTTTAATGAGGTTGACATAGTAAAAGAACTATCCTCATATTCCTTGTTTCATTTTTTAATGAGCTTGACACAAGACAAGGAACTATGCTCATGGGACCTATTTCATTTTTTTTTAATGAGGTTGACACAATAAAAGAACTATCCTCATATTCCTTGTTTCATTTTTTAACGAGCTTGACACAAGTCAAGGAACTATGCTCATGGGACCTATTTCATTTTTTTAATGAGGTTGACACAGTAAAAGAACTATCCTCATATTCCTTGTTTCATTTTTTAACGAGCTTGACATAAGACAAGGAACTATGCTCGTGGACCTGTTTCATTTTTTAATGAGGTTAACACAGTAAAAGAACTATCCTCACATTCCTCGTTTCATTTTTTAACGAGCTTGACATAAGACAAGGAACTATGCTCATATTCCTTGTTTCATTTTTTAACGAGCTTGACACAAGACCAGGAACTATCCTCATTGACTTGTTTCATTTTTTTAATGAGGTTGACATAGTAAAAGAACTATCCTCATATTCCTTGTTTCATTTTTTAACGAGCTTGACATAAGATAAGGAACTATGCTTATATTATTTATTTCATTTTTTAACGAGATTGACACAAAACCAAGAATTATCCTCATATATCTTGTTTCAATTTTTAATGAGCTTGTCAAAAGACAAGGAACTATCCTCATATTCCTTGGTTCATTTTTTAATGAGCTTGACATGAGACAAGAAAGTATGGTCATGTTTCTTGTTTCATTTTTTAATGAGGTTGACACAAGACTAGGAGCTATCCTCATATTCCTTGATGACGACACATAAGAGGTCATGAATTCGAAGAGGTTCTCATTACATGGGAGAACAATGCTCTGGAAGGGATATGTAGAAAGGAATCCATTAGAGAGATGTGGTTCAAGTGCCCCCAACACATAATGAACAACATCATGGAATTGATCGTCAGATGATGTAAGCATGGAACAGGTTGCCACATAATTGACCCATGGCGGGGAAGAGACCATTGGGACAAAAGGACCATTTAGGGAAAATGGTTGACTGTAAGCCATATTTGGACCAAGAAATGAAACATGGTCAATGGTGACAATTCTACCTTCATGTGGGAAACACATCACTCGAAAGAGTGTTCAAACAATAGCTCCCATGTCATAAACATAGTCGTGCTCAAGAAGTAAATTGTAATCTAAAGGGCCTGGGACTACCATCACATTGAGATAAACCATCTTTCCTCCAGGAAACTAGGAAAGGATCCCTAATGGTTGACTAGTTCCTTTGTTAAAAGCTAATAGATTTTGGGTAACTAGCACAAGTGGCGACAAACGTAGCGCCTGCCAAGTAGTGGAGGAAAGGATACTCACAGATGCACCTTCATCTATAATAGTGCCAGATACAATCATATTATAAACTTTTACTATGATTTGAAAAGGCACATAAGGAGGAAGACAACATCCTACCGGTCTATTCCAAATAGAGGAAGTGACCAGACTACTAGGAGGGGGTACCATAAGAGTAAGAGAATTACCCCCTTGACTTGTGAGAATGGGAGGATTTTCCTCCTGTCCTAATGGAATAGGAGTGTTGCCTCCAAGCTCCTTGGAATATGAAGAAATGAAAAGAACCTGAGTGGTATCATACTCACTCTTTACAGGAAAGGTACGATTAACTGAAGGTGAAATCAAGTCAATTGTTTCATTGACCTATGATTGGTTAGGTATAGAATAATGGGATTAAAATTCAAAGAGAATGGATTTGATCAACAGTTGATTTGGGTCAGTCACTTCATCAACTAGTGAAGGATTAAGGGAAAGTCTCCTGTAACCATATGGAAATCGCTGTGGAGAAGTAAGATGGTTATCAAACACTTTTTTGGATTCATCCAGATAGGGACAAAGGTGAATGGGGTGATTCCCTTCACATAACCCAAAAGGGAACTTAACTTTACCCTTCTTTCCATGAACTTTACTACCACTAGTTGATGGTGTTTCACCAGCATGATCTCTAGAAGTTGATGACACATGATGATGTGAACAGGAAGACCATTCTTCTAATATCTTAGAAATACGAGAACAATTTCAAAGAGGATGGTCTCCTGTACAAAGTTTGCAAGGATATCAAAGATTGTGAGGCTTATAAGATGGTTTCTCATCATAAGTTGCATTCGAAGCAATTTTTTCTTGGTTGCCCCCTGCTGAATTTTCTTCTTCTTCTTCCTCTTCTCTTTCTTCTTCTTCTTAGCCACCTGGTTGCTAGTGTCAATAATTTCACTAGGTGAAGAAGAAGAAGGGGAGGAAGAAACAACTGATGAAGAAGGTAAAGGGTCAACTTTAGGATCGACTGGAGGTTGATTTTGTCTAGTTGTAGTAATATTCAGTTGCAGGGACAAGGAGGTTGAGAACAACCATATTGGCAAGTCAATGGTAAGTCCTGGAATGGATAATGTAGCCATAAAAGTAGCACTAATATTTCTGAATGGAGGAAAAGAACTACAATTCCCATCAAAAGGAATTCCTCGATCAGTGGATTTCAAAGTTGTTGCCATATGTCTCAACCTAAGATCAACTAAGGAGTGACGTAGAGGATGTTTTCACGGTCAGTTAATTTTATTTTAATAAAAATAACATAAAAAGAAGAGGGATAATATAGTTAAAAGGATTACCAAGTAATTGTGAACTGTAATATACTACCTCAGTAAACCAAGGAGTCAACATATTTGTAGGAAATCTCCCCTAATGTCCTATTCAGTGTATCACAATGTACAAGGTGGCCGACTTTATTACCTATTGATGAATTTCAACCTAATGTAGTCCTCTCATATATACCAAAAACTATGTGGGGGGCCAATACATGTTAGCATTGTCTAATGTGAAACCACATAGAGAGAGCATTCCTTTATACTATTCGTACTATAATACCACCCTATATACCCAAGGGTACGTCGACGAGCTACGATATACATACATACATTAAATGAGGTATCACACTTGGAATGTATCACAGACAACTAACGACAGCTGCTATGTTTTACGATGCCAAAAAACATCTCTAGCCTAGAACCTCTAAATGTTATGTGTTAAGTGACAATGCTCCATTAGGTTAGTTGAGATAACTTTTAAGTTGATATTGTTTAAGAATTTGTCTTTCAAGTTCATCGCGTGATGTGTTTGAAATTCCTATAATGCAGCTATAAAGAGAAACATTCTTTTCATTTTATTTGTACAATGAAAACCTTCACTACAACGGATAGAGAAATCGTAATGTTTAATCAAAGAGCAAAGAGCACATCTAATGCAATTTCCCTATACTATTCCTACAAGCACACACAAACCTCTAATTGGATAATGAAAGTTTTTCTTTTCAATTCCCTTAATGTTTAGATGAACAAAAGGAAACTAAATGCACATATAATCAATCAAATGTTTTGCAAGAAATGAAGACTTTATGACAATTCCTTTTTGAAAGAAATGAAGACTTTACGACACTTCCTTTTCAGAAAAGATTAATCAACTATAAGCTAACTTTGACAATCAATTGATAATGATAAAGAAATAGTTTAAGGGACAATAGACAATAAAGGCCAAAGTAGGGCTAGGAAGAGAAATGCAACTTGAGTTCAGAACCACAAGAATCATTGATCTTTCAGTAGGAAAACACAGAAGAAACTTTGGAAAATTCAGACAAAAGGTGGGTTTTTTAGCCTAAGAGGAATTAGTGTAGGCTAGAGAGGGATACAATGCATTGTAATTCATTGTCTCTAAGGCATGGGCTTCTCTGCAACACACTGTGTTAATACCAACACTTCCCTAGTGCCAAAGAGTAAAATCAAGAGACATTCAAGCACAAATTTTGACTAAAAACACTTCAAAAAAGACTGAAATATGATCTATAAATTCAAGAAAATTCTACTAGGGTGTAATATGATGACGGTAAGCCACCAAGAATGATAGTCATTCTACAGTATGGTCTCCAATATTTTATATGGAATTTGCATCTACGAATAAACACATTTTCCCTAGGTGGGTGACTACACCTAGAACAATAGAAAGAAAGTAGTTTAACCTTTTCTTATAGATGATAGATGAGATGGAGGAACTTACTTGTAGTCTTTCACTTCATGGATCTCTTTTGAATCACTCTCATCGCTCCCACTTGAACTAAATCCACTCAAAAGGTACCTGCATCAAGAGAAATAGAAACAGGAAATGATGAAAACATACATGATCTATCTACTATAAAACAATGGAATCGAAGACATTGAAACACATAATCATCACAGATATGGACAATCATATGAGAAAAGCAATAAACTCTTTATTGATGTAGAAGGAACACTATCACCCAATACAGTTTGATTTTATGCCACTCCTCCAGCTTCAGTTCAACCCTCGCCACATCAAAAGCACACAAATCTAGCAACATAAGATTTCTTAACATAAACTCAATCCTCAAACCAACAAAATTTCCTTACAAACTTCAAATTCTTGCCCCCCTGGTCACTATGATGAGTGCTCAATTTATAGGAAATGGAGGTGGTTTTGTCATAAATGAGGGTATTGAATGGCCTTCCAAACTTGGAGTTAGTTTCCATGGAGCAAGGAATGAGAGGATAGGAGGTTAATGAATCCTTAGCCTATCCAATTTCAAGCTCAAAGGAGGAGATAACACATGGGATCCTTCTAGAATCATCTAGAATCAAGGAATATTCCCAGAACCCTATGAAAATTGTGCTAAATCTCACCCAACATAGGCCAAAGAGGGCCTAAATGCACTGCAGTGCAGGCCACAACAGGTCTGCCTACTCTGTAATGCACTGTCTGAAGGCTTAGACTGCACTAGTTTCCCAAGGAGGCATTTCAAGAAAGCTTCAGGCCAGTAAACTTTCATAGAAGGAAGAATTCAATTAGTTGACTTGTCTAGGGCATGTAACAACTGATTTAGGGTATGATGAGCCCTAAAAGTACAGATCAAATTGTCAGGAGTGATGTGGGAAAATAGAGCTATAACAAGTAGTGCCCCTGAAGCTAAAAATAGAAGAATATTTTCCTTGTAAAATGTTGTAATTTCGTAGTCAATATGGGTTGTTCATTAGGCATATGATATGATGGTAGAATTTATGTTAATTTATGGTATTTTTCCCTAGAACTAAACCCTCAATTTATATAACGGAATTGTATTTATTTTGTGTATCATAATTTTGTGTGAGAAAGAGGGAGGAGGCTACATGAGAGTGAAGAGGAAATTATAGTGGTTTTGTTGTAGGTTGTATCTCTTCATTTTTCTAGATAATATAAAGGAAGGATTAGGTATTTCTTCGTGGATGTAGCTCAAATCAGGTCAACCATGTATATCTGTGTCTCTCTTATTTTATGTTTTTTTGTATTTGTGTTTACGAATTATTTTATGTGTTTCATTTCTTCGCTAATTAACTTCCAACAATTGGTATCATAGTCAAAGGTATATTTGACTGATAAACATAGAGGAAAGAGGGGTTCATGGTTCAAGTGGGAGAAATGGTGAAAGATGGTAGGTTTAAGGTTGATAAATTCAAAATCCAAAACTACCATCTATGCAAGATGGTAATCGAGGATTATTTGTATTAGAAATATCTTTCCCTACCATTGAGAGTAAAAAGCTAAGAAGACAATGAATACGACAGATGCAGAATAAGGATTCGATAGAAAGGAATTGGGAAGAATATGCTTATGTCTGATAGTGTCAATGGAATTCAAAATTTCAAAGGAAATAACAACAAAACATTTAATGATCGAATTTTCCAAACTACCTCAAATAAGGTATTTCCTATGAAGCATTAATTTAATATGAAGATGTTGGAAGGTGGATATATTGTTGATCACTTAAAGGCATTTCACATAGTTATCCGATAGTTAAGTTCTATTAGTGTAAATTCTGTTGATGAAGTTAGGTATCTGCTATTTTTTAGCCCATTTCCAGAAAAGTGGAATGGCTTAGTTATGCTTATTAGTAGCTTTGTCTCTAGATCTAGTACTTTAACTTTTGATGAGGTTGTTAGTTCCATCCTTAGCGAGGAAATGCAATGGAAAAGCTGCAGTGAGACTTCAGGTAATTATTTGACTGCAAAGACTAAGGGAAGGAAAATGGAAAGAGGAAGGAGCCCAAGAAATCACATTAGGTTGAGAAAATGTATATCCAAATCTAGATCAGGGATAGTGTCTTAGAAATGTAGGAATAAAGGACACTTGAATAAAGACTGCAAATCTAGGAAGGGAAAAGAAGGAGATGGACAAAAATATAACAATCATGAAGAAAATGTGATAGGTGATATGTTGCAAGATGCTTTGATTCTTTCATTAGAAAATATTATCGATGATTATGCCATAGATTCAAGGGATTCATTCCATGCCATGCTTGATAGGAAACATTCTCGTGACTATGTTCAAGGAGATTTTGTACTGGTTCATTTCGGTGATGATGAAACATGTAAAATCATTGGAATGGGTAAGATTTTTATAGATAAACAAAATGTTAACTAATGTATATTGAAGGAGGTGAGGCATGTTCCAGATTTAAAAAAAAAATATAATTTCAATAGTGTAGTTAGGTGGTGAAGGTTGTATAACTGCATTCACAGAAAAAACCTTGAAGGTCATGAAAGGAGCTATAGTAATAACGAAAGGAGAAAATGTTGGTATGTTGTATTTATGGTATTAAATTTGAAATTCTTTTAATTCTTTAACCTCACAATAGTAAATATGACATTGTGACATCATAGGCTCAGGCACATGAGTGAGAAAGGGATGTAGATCCTTCACTCAAGAAATTTGTTTCCAAGTTTGAAGCATGTTGATTTGAATTTCTATGAAAATTGAGTTTATGGAAAGTACAAGAGAGTTAGATTTATTAGAGTTACGAAGGAAAAGAAGAGTGAAAAATTAGATCTTGTTCATACATATGTATGGGGACCAACTCAGGCATCATCACTTGGTGGCTCTTGCTATTATTTTACTTTTATTGATGATGAAACTAGGAAAACCTCAATTTATTGTATTAGTAATAAATGTGATCTATTTGATACTTTCAAGAAATGGAAAGCTTTGGTTGAAAGTGAGACAGGAAATAAGTTGAAGTCTCTTAGATTAGACAATGGAGGTGAATACTAAAGTAAAGAGTTTGATAACTATCGTTAATAGTATGGAATTCATAGAGAGGAGATAGTTCTAGGAACAACAAATGAAAATGGTGTGTCATAAAGGATGAACAAGACAATTATGGAGCATGCAAGGTGCATGAGATTGCATGCAAGATTTCCATTACAATTTTGGGTAGATGTTGTAGATACTTTTGTTTATCTAATAAACATAGGGCCTTCAATTTCTTTGGATGGTGGTATTCTAGAGGAGGCATGGACAAGTAAAAAGGTAAACTATTCATTTTTAGATACTTTTGGTTGTGAAGCCTTTGTCCACTTCAATAAATTTAGTAGAACAAAGCTTGAGGAAAAATCAAAGAAATATACCTTTATTGGATATGGTGTTAATGATTTTGGTTATCATTTATATGATTAAGAAAATCACAAAATCATTAGGAGAAACAATGTCATATCAATGAAAAGGTCATGAATAAGGATCTGATGCAGGAAAGAAAATAGGAAAAGGAAAACAAAGGATAAACAATGCTTGATGAACCACACGAAATGTAAAGGTGCCTGAAAACCATAATGAATAGAAACCGCAACAAGAAAAACAACCACAATAGTAACAATTACTTCAAACACTTGAAAGTGGTGTTAAAATATATACGAGGATAATTAGACCCCCTGAACCATACTCTCCTTCATTATATTATGTATTATTGACTAATTCTAGTGAACCAGAATGATACGAAGAAGAAATGTAGGTAAAAAACAAGAAGAAGTTGGAGCAAGCCATGGCGGAGGACATGGACTCCTTGATACATAACTAGACTTGGGACTTACTCAAGTTTCCTACATGTAAAAAAACATTGCACAATAAATGGTTTTATAGGTTGAAGGAGCAAGATGGAGGTAAACAAAGGTATAAGTCTAGACTTGTTGTGAAGGGGTTTGCACAAAAGAAAGGTATAGAATTTGATAACTTTTTACCCCATTTTTAAAATGAATTCAATCAGAACTATTTTCAGTCTAGTGGTTGTAACATAATTGCATCTCAAGTAGTTAGATGTAAATACAACCTTTCTCTATGGGGATTTGGAGGAAAATATATATATGAAGAAACCACAAGGGTATGAGGTGAAAGGGGAGGAGAAATTAGTGTGAAAGTTAAAGAAGAGATTGTATGTATTAAAACAGACTCCAAGGTAGTGGTATCTAAAATTTGACATGTTTATGTTTGAACAAGGTTATAGTAGATGCCCCTCTAACCATTGTTTTTACCTTAATAATAAAAATGATGGCATATATATTATATTTCTATTGTATGTAGATGAAATTGTTGTTACAAGGTCTAACTTGCACAAAATAAATGTTCTCAAAGGAAAATTGGCAAATTCATTTGTAATGAAGAATTTGGGTGCTGGAAAATAAATCCTTGGTATGAGAATAACTAGAGATACGAAAATTCACAAATTAACATTGTCTGAGCGTTAATACATAGAAAAGGTGTTGGAAATATTTAATATGAAGAATGAAAAACTTGTTAATACACCTATGGCTATCTATTTCAAAATATGTAAGGAAATGTGTCCCTGAACTTAAGAAGAGATGGATTATGTGTGTAAAGTTCCATATGCATCAACACTTAGAAGTTTAATGTATGAAATGGTCTACATAAGGCCTGATATTTCACATGAAGTGGGAGTTGCATGGAGGTATATGAAAAATCCAAGAAAATATCATTGGATGGCTGTGAACTGGTTTCTCAGGTATTTCAGAGGTACCACGAATCATACATTATGCTTTGGTGGTTCTGTTGATGGTGCTAGACCTGCCAACATGTCAAGGGGATCTCCACAGTAAGAAGTCCCAATTAGACCTCAAACCATTTGGTGTAGAAGTCCTAATAGTGGGTCGTAAGGTAATGCCTTGACCGCGATGTCGTACATAGGCAAGTAGAATAACTCTGTTATGAAACGAGCTCAAGAAAAGATAGAAAATATAGATCAACGCTTTAGAATTCAGCCTCTTCGAGGGGGTAAACCCCTTTACATTACATAAATGAATAATTGTTGGATGATTCAAATGACAAAACCTCCTTTCTATATATAGGAGTCTAAGGAGTCACAATATAACCCAGCCGACCTAACAATAACAATATAAAGCAACAAAAATAACAATAGAGGGATTCTATGGGGCACAGTGATAACAATATGGGGACAATAGGGGCACAACAATATTAATAAGGGATACAACTACAATAGTAATGGGCTAATCACTAGTATTATAGGGACCCAACATGCCCCTCTCCTTCATAAAAGTGTTTTCCTCAATGCTTGAGTAGTTATGGATGCTTCTATAAAAAATTCTCACCCTCCCATGTGGAATCTTCAGCAGATAAGTTCTTCCACTTGATAAGATACTCTGAAATTGATCGATTTCGTAGCTGTCGAGTTCTTGTCTCTGTGATTGCTTCTAGTTCCAATATCATTTTTCCTTCCTCGTCAAGTTCTGGAAATATTGTTCGAACTGGGAGCTTATCGCCTATAACCTTCTTTAAACATGAAACATGGAAAACTAGGTGCAATCGAGAAGCTGCAGGAAACTTTAATTTGTATGCCATAGTACCAATCTTTTGCAACACCTTGTATGGAACATAATACCTTTGTTATAATTTATTATCCTTCGTAGCTTGCCTAAGGGACATTTTCTTATATGGTTGTAGCTGTAGGAATACCCAATCACCTACATCA
Organism: Pinus taeda; assembly: GCA_000404065.3. Lineage (NCBI taxonomy): Eukaryota > Viridiplantae > Streptophyta > Pinopsida > Pinales > Pinaceae > Pinus > Pinus taeda. The sequence goes on from APFE030202116.1 coordinate 34,728, forward strand.
AAAATTTTTCGTTACGATGTTGATCTGCCTATTGTTTCATTCTATTCCGTGCCAACATGAGGTTATCCTTTAAGATTTGGAGGACCTGTTGTTGATATTCGATGTGATGTTCCATTGCTTGAACCTTAGAATTTTCTCTTAAATATGATGTGATGGATGGTGGCTGATACCCATAAAGTGCCATAAATGAGGTCATCTTTGTTGTTGTATGGAAGGAAGTGTTATACCACCATTTAGCCAGAGGCAACCATTTGACCCATTGTGTCTGTTTATCAGATACAAAGCAATGAA
>APFE030202116.1:38676-94556 GCA_000404065.3 Pinus taeda
AAGTGTTGCTTTTTGTATCCTCATAATGTGCTATCAATTCTTCTGTAAAAATTGCCCAAGTGATAAATTGTTTATGAGAGCAAAGCCATTGATACCATACAAACTGATTTGGTTCCAAATGAAAAGTTTCAATACATACTTTTTGTGTGTTTTGCACATTATTGAGATCAAAAAATTGCTCCATCTGTAATATCCATGTTGCGGGATCCTTGCCATCAAACTTCCTCATATCGATTTTTGGAATATGGTGGGTTTTTGATCCAACATTATAGTCTATGGAATCATGATTAACATTTCTTTTGTTCTCATCATGATTTTCCTTTACTACCCTTTCACCATTAGTGATGCTTTCTTGTAGCAACTTCTTCAATTCTTCCATGTCTGTCTTCAAATCTATCTTCAAATCGTCCATCTTAGCTTCCACGTCATTCATCCTAGCTTCTACACCTTTCTTTAGACAATCGATATTAGCTTCTACGCCTTTCTTTAAACCATCCATCTTAGCTTCTACATCTTTATTTTAACCATCCATCTTAGACTTTGTTCCTTTTTGTGCAAGTGACACTTGTTGCACTTGGTCTCGTAATTTTGATATATCATGTTACATTTCTTCCTCTTCTTCATGAGTCATGCTAGAGCTTTCAGGTCGCCTACTAGGTGTTTCCATTTTCTTTCCTCAGGGCATCAATTACTGATAATAATGACTTACTATGTGCTTTGAATTCCTTCAAAATAATATTTCAAAGCAAGCTTAACCAAACATTTAAAAAAATATACACACCTTTTTTCACTTTGTAGGAGCTCGATATTGCCTCTGATGTATCTCTGTAATTTTGGATCATCCAGTCTTGAAATTGCGACTTGCGGTATCCCTCTGTGTCCTCTTTCTGATGCCACCAGTCTGACCACAATTGCATTCTCCAATGAAGAGTTATGCCAAATCTCCCACAGTGACCTGATTATAGACTAATTCAATAGAGCGAACTTGTGTAATGTACCACATGTCCCTGTTTTGACCTTTGGCTCTGAAAATTATATGCAAGAAACTACAGTCTGTCCTCTTTCTATACCTTCTTACGAAATTTCAATTTGATGCTCAGAGAGAAAGTTATGACGATTTTCCCCAGGTCACCTGTTTTGAATGTAATTCAGGATTATGCAAAAGGACCAACTTCCTCATACCATATCTCCGACAATATAGCACAAAACGCTTTGAAGTTCAGACATAAGATTCTGCGTGATGTCTTCTCATATGGGTTTTTGTTTTAGTTTCTAAAACGTTGCAGAAAAAAATTATAGCGAAAATGCCACGATGACCTGTTTGGAGCAGCGAAACCCTAGAATCCAAAGCTCTGATACCAAATGTTATGAAACCAGCTCAAGAAAAGATAGAAAATATAGATCAATGCTTTAGAATTCAGCCTCTTATAGGGGGAAACCTTCTTTACATTACATAAATGAACAATTCTTGGATGATTCAAATGACAAAACCTCCTTTCTATATATAGGAGTCTAAGGAGTCACAATATAACCAGCTGACCTAACAATAATAATATAAAGCCACAAAAATAACAATAGAGGGATTCTATGGGCCACAATAATAACAATATGGGGACAATAGGGGCACAACAATATTAATAAGGGGTACAACTACAATAGTAATGGGGTGATCACTAGTATTATACGGACCCAACAAACTCTGTTAGTAGCAAGGGTGTGACTGATGCAGTGAGTCAAGGAAGATGTATGAAAGGTTCCAAAACTTTGAAGGGGGAAGAAGATGAAGGTGAGTTCTAGGTTGAAAAGGATCAATCCCAAATTGAATAGGAAAACACAACACAAAGGACATGCACGGCTTCCGGTGGAGCAGTCCACTCTGATGTGATAGTCACATCATACAAGGTAAGATAACACGTACAAAACTCACAGATCAATCCGAGATGAGTGCAATTGTTGTTATGGAAAGGTTCAAGTGAATGGTTCGTTTGATGTCCGATAGAGCAGTCGAAATAGACGTGATAGAATTAGCAACATATGCAACACATTGAAAATAAGTTTCATATAATTGCATGTAAATCAGTTCTTACACAAGTACGTAAGTTAAACAACATATATCATTAAAGAAACCAAAGAAGTCCAACTAAAATAGCAACATATGCATGAAAATATGATGGCTCTTATTATATAAAGAAGTGTAAGTCTCAATCATATACATCTATGTAAACCTGCTAGCCCCAACAATGGAATGTTATAGCTATATCCGCCTGCTCCTCCAAAGAGATGTACTAGCTCTGTGCAATGGAGAAGTCAAGATGCATTACAATACTATCCAAGCCTTCTTCAAGATAGTCTTAGTAGAAGTTTGGCTGACCAAAAGGCCATACAATGAGTTATGATGGACTGTTTATGGCAAAGGGTGGGGTGACCCTTGACATTCCCCTTTATGACAGTTCAACTACCCTCATGCTCTTCACCTACTCTATGACTGTTACATCTAATTGTTGATGCTTGACTTACACTTGACATGACTCAATGTTACAATGCACATGTACTCATGTGAGACAACATGGCTTGAGCAAGCCTTGCAAGACATCACTGATACTTAGTCTACTATGATGAGACCAACTCTTTGGCATGCATGTGATGGTGAAGGTGGTGATATGATGCCAAGCTTGGTTGTTCGTGATGGTTTATATGCACCTCATGGTGACATCTTGTTGAAGCGAACTATTGCCTCTATTGTAACAGGTGCATTAGTTTGGCCCCTTCTTCCAGCTCGTCTACTAACATGTGCATGGTCTTCATAGGTGTGGCTGAACCGACAACACACTGATTCATGTTGTCCATGCTGATTTTAAAGTGTGTGATGGTGGTCATGCACATCAAATTGCTGAAGTACATGTTCAGCTCCAGTTGGAATTGCTTCTTGTCTTCACCTTGGTGAGTTTATTGAATGGTTGGATTGCATGCATGCGCACAATGACATGAATGTTGATGAATCCCTTGCGTGCAATCAACAACACTCCTCACCATGTTTGCTCCGTGTTAGCTACTGGGATGGATCTTTAACTTGTATAGACATAGTTTCATCCGTGAGTGCACGATGCATCCATCATTGTTCCTGTTCCTGTTGCAACTCATTCATTTATCTATGCAGCTTCATGTTCTTCTTGAGTTGTTGCTTCAACACATGCAACTACTTCCTTTTTCCATATTCTTCCTTGACGCGATCTTCATGTCAAACGTCATTTCATATATGGAGCTTCCAAAGTTGCTTTCATCATCAATGGACCTACTTGAGCTTTCAACCTTGTTCTGCCTTCATGTTGTCAACAACCATCCTCTTGCATTCATTGCATTTTGCATGTAGTCTTCAGCTGTTGTTTATGATGCTTCTCACTGTGATGTCGTTATTGTCATATCCTGATGTCCTTGTCAACGAACTAGTTGATGTTTTCATGGGTAGGAAATTCCATGGACACTTGATTGACTGCATCCCCAAGTGTGCTCTGAATGATGTCCTTGTCTATGCTCTTCTGGAAATCATTGTACCTATACTGCTAAGAGTTAGATGAACACCTGGGATACTTGGAGACATGGAAACACTCGTGGAAAGAAATCTATTAGTCGTAAACCAAAATGAACATGAGAATAGATTTGCAACATACCTGGGTGCAGGATCGTGAAGGTTGCGCAATTTCGGCCAGGAGGTTGGGAGACCGACTACCAAGACTGCACAAGGTATAGTTTGGGCTATTAGGAGACTGGATGACTATTGGAACTATGCAATGCATAGTCTAGTCTTTCTACTAACTGTTGGGATTTCCCAATACACAATTCCAGATGGGAAGGACTATTGGCCTAGGGACAGATTTGTGCAATTTCTTAGGCCAAGCAGTCATTATTCTTTAGAAATGTGCAAAAAAATCCTAGAGGCCAGTGTGAGGTAGGAATGCACAAATCTGGAGACGAAGGTGTGCCTTTCTTCTCTAGATTGTGAAATGCAGCCTTGGTGAAGGCAGAGTCTAGGCCAAGGTTGGCCTGACTCGCCAACGGGCTACTGAAAGAAACTAAGGCAGTAAATGCATGGCGACATTAAGTGATAGCAGAAGTGATTGATAGTGAATGCAAAACATGAATGAAATATTTAGCAAACAGATCAACATGCATGTGGGTGAGGCAATTCATCGGTTGCGCAAATGTCCACACAAAACAATTTCACGCATGCGACAGCAGTGAGATAGCAACGAAATCTGAAACAAAGTTAGGAAAGGCTAGTATATATGTAAATGGCAACAAGCGTTCAAATAAATCAATCAAATAGTGCTCCCACAAGTGAGAACACAAAAAGTGACATAAATGTAGCACAAGGTATGGGAAGTGGGCTTACCTGAAAATAGCTGAGCTAAATGTGCCAACTAATCCTAGATGTGATGTGGGATGTCAAAGCTACAAATTTGATTTGATGAATGAGCTCTGCAACATCTAATTGATGATTTTTTATAACATCGAGATTGTGACACGCATCTAGGGAAAGCGACACTTGGTGGGAGGTTTCAGAATTTCTCCTTGCATGTAACCTCCAACTGCTAAACATAGATCCTTCAGAGAAGGGATGCCTTTGCATGCTATCTTGGGTGAGGTAGCCCATGCATGCAAGTCTATTTTGTTCAGTCTTGGAGAGAATTGGTCAACTCAGTTGCACAAGCAAGAGACTTCTCAACTGCTGGACGAAAATGCACATTTCTGGACGGGAGTTGGGCTAGTTGTCCAAGAGATTTGTGCAATTTATGGGAAAAGCAGCTAATTTCTACCGAGATTGTGCAAATGTTGGGCTAAATAGCTTGTTGCTAGGAAAATTTTCACAAATCCTAATGGGAGGGTTGGCTGGCAAGATTCTTCAATCTTGGATCCTAGTAGGCTGTCTGAGAGGATTGTGCAATTCTTGGAGGGAAGGTTGGTTTCCCTCCAGAAATGTGCAATTTTCAAGGGGAAGTCACGCAGCCTGTAGCTAGGCCAAGTCCAAGTGAGAAGCCTGTGAGGGGAATGGATCAACTGTGATCGACATGTTCACTTTGTGCGAGGAAAACACTGAAGCTTGAGTACATGACAAAGCAAGGCAAAGTGCTGTGTAAGGTTGGTACAGAGGCTCCAAAACAGGCTAAGGAAAAATTTTGGAGGGTGGTTGTAGCTGCTATAATAGGTTCGAACATGTATTTACAAGGATACATTGATGTTGATTTGGGAGGTGGAAGAGATAAGAGGAGGAGCACCACAACATATATGTTTACTATAGGTGGAACAAATGTTAGTAGGGTTCCAAAATTGTAAAACATTGTTTCAGTTTTAACAATAAAAGTAGAGTACATTGCTCCTACAGAGGCTAGTAGATAAATGATTTGGTTACAAAGGTTTAAGGATGAATTTGGATGGAAGAAGGAGATCGAAAGGTTATATAGTGCCAACTAGAGTGTCATTCATCTAGCAAAGAACTAAAAATTTCATTCCAAGACTAAACATATCATCTCAGTTACCATTTCATGCAGTCGGTGTCAGAAGATGGACTACTGAAGTTGGAAAAGATACACACTAGTGAGAATCCTATATTTATGCTAATAAAAGTTGTAACCAAGGAGAAACTAAGATTATATTTAGTTTCATTGGGTCTTCAAGTATGCTAATGAAGATTAGAAACAAACATATCCAAAGTGGAATCATTTTCTAGCAAGTGAAGTAGTGTTGAAGTTGCTATAATCAATCTCCAAGTGGGATATTATTGGGTGTGGAGCTTGATTATGTTCCTTATTTAGAGGTGTTATTTCAGGGGGTTGTATTCCCCATGAATATTGTACACCCATATGATGGAGTGCATAGGGGGGGGATTTTCTCCCTCGTGGAGGTCTAGGGGGTTGTTCCCCCCATATGGGGGGTGTAGGGGCTAGCAGGCCCCAAGCGGGTGTTTGGCAGTAGCACCCCCGAATCAAAAAATAGATGAACAATTTACTTCTAAAATATTATAATTTTGTAGTAAATCTGGGTCATTCATTATGTAGACGATATGACAGTAGAAGTTATGTTAATTCAGGGTTTTTTTTCCCTTGAAGGTAATGCTCGGTTTATATGAGAGAATTTTATTATGGTTGTGTATCATTATTTGAAGTGAGAAAGAGAAAGGAGATTGTGTGAGAGAAAAGAGTAAATTACAATGGATCTATTCTAGGTTTTATCTCTTCATTTTTTTGGATAACATAAAACTGGATATTTCTCCATGGATGTAGCCCAAATTGGGTGAACAACATATATATTTGTCTCTCTTATTTTATGTTTTTCTGTATTTGTGTTTATGCACTAGTTTATGTGTTTTATTACTCCATTAACTCATGCCTAACACCATCACACCCCGTTACTGGAATTGTTTCTCACTCTTTGATAAAGTTACTCTTCTTCTCTCATTTTCTCTTTCTCATTCATTCCTTTGATAACCTACTTGACATTTGAAGCTAAGATAGAGGTTTCTATGTCTGCTAGGTAGAAACCTTCATTTTCTTCTATGGAATTCCATTCCTTAGATTCATCTTCCTAATTTTCATGTTCTTGGAGGCCCAACATCAAGGGTGGATTGAACCTAAGCTTTATCCACTCGACCCCAATGTTAGAAACCACGACAATAATGGGAGGGTGGGTGAATTAGTATTGTAGGAATTGTAAAAAGCTAACACAAAGAAACAAACTATTCAAATTTTTCTTTGTTTGCTTCATAAGGAAAGCTACAACTTGGTGTTACAAAATTCTCTAGCGAAAACAAATAGGAAGCAACTACTCCTTGATTTATGAGGTACAACTGAAAAGAGCTACCACCACTACTCATTTTTCAACTACAATTGCAAGGGACTACTTACCCTGCTCATTTGTCAGCTGCCACCAAAAGGGACTACTGCCCCAGAAATGTAGGCTACCACCTGCAAACCCTCTTAAACAATCTTTCATCCATTTTCAAGCTCAAATTAATAGGCCATTGTTGTCATAAATAATTTTCTCTCAATCAATTACCATAGACACCATAAACACTTTCACTAATCTCTGATCACTAAAAAAATCACCAAAAACACCATTAACATCACCAATGCCTTTTTCTTCACGTTTTCTCACACACTCTTAAATTTTACACCCATGCATACTTTTCTTGTATAAATTTCTGCTCAGATTCTTCACTTTTCAATTAATTTCAGGCCTTCCTTCATGAATGGATCTCTCAATTTCATCCTACCTAAGTCTTAAATCACTGATTTACAGTCCCTTGAAAAAATATTTGAGCTTAAAATCCTTCATTTTCTTTTTATAACTTTATCCAAGTTCACCTCTTATCATGATTTCTTAAATTTTTCTTATTCCCTTGATGTCAAACCTCTTTTAAGCATTATTTCGACATGTATAAAACTCAAATTCGATATGTACATGAGGTTTGGAACTCAGTATCTGAGTTAAAATTCTTACATATGATTAAATAGTCAATTCTTGCACGTTACAGGGTTAGGCAGTGAGTTTAGCTATAGTTATAACTCTAGTTCTCTGCTAATATAGAAAAAATGCTACAATTTCTTCTAATAATGTCCATACTACCAAATATAGCCTTTAATCCCTTGCCACTAATGTTCTCCAACTCTTATCCTCCCATCAAACCAAATGTTGTGACCTTGCCTTTGGTCCTTGAGCACTAAATTTCTTACCTATGCACCTTTTTCGTTTTAGCTTCGAGCCCTTTGTCATGACTCCTAATGAAACCCTGTGAAGGCACTTAATATCTAGCCCTTGAAATCTTTCTACCCTAGTGTTTGGTGTGTAGCCTAATTATATTCCTAATTCAGAGGTCTTTTTTCATACAGGTATATACCCTAGGAATATTGTACAACCCTCCATGTGGGGTTGACTTGTCACCCTCGTGAGGGTGGAAGGGGGCTCATAGATGAAAGTTTTCCTTGTAAAAGATGGTAATTTCATATTCAATCTGAGTTGTTCATTAGGAGAATGTTATGACGGTAAAAATTACATTAATTTAGGGTTTTTTTCCCTAGAAGGAAACCCTTAGTTTATATGAGGGAATTGTATTGCAACTATGGATGATTATTTTGAGAGAGAGAGAGAGATAGAGTAAGTTGTGTGAGATAGAAGAGGAAATTATATATATTGTATCTCTTCATTTTTGGATAATATAAAAGGAAGGACTGGTTGTTTATGTTAGACACACATGGGAAACCAAAAATAGGAGAGATAAAACATGACAGTACAATTTTTATTAACAAATGATTTACATTTATAGTACATGTTGTGACCATTGGGTTTCACATCCCAAGGTCTGTTGGAATCCTTTTGTCCATTCGGCTTCCACACTAACCCATTGAGGATTAGGTGTCCAACATTCCCCCCCTTAATCCAAAGGGTTATGTATGAGTCCAAGAAGAGAGCTGTAATACAAAATGTGCAAAAATGCATGGTAGAACTAGGCTGAATGTGCTCTCTAAAATGTTGGTATAAAGGGTGGTGGTTTAAGGATGACCACCAACACTGGAATGCTTAGTGGAGTTCCCGGAACTCTTCCAAAACTAGCAAGAAGCTGAAGTCTTCTGCTAGAGGAAGTGCTCGTATTGTTTTGAAGAGGGAAACCTTCAACCATGAAAGGGTGGTCTCACTCCGCATAAAAAGAAGAAATTTAACCTAAAAAGGGAAGTCTCAACCTGTGATGGTTTAAGGATGACCAACAACTATGGAATGCTTAATGCAATTCCTGGAACTCTTCCAAAACTAGCAAGAAACTGGAGTCTTCTGATAGAGGAAGTGTCCCCAATTCTATTCCTGGAATTCTTCTCAAACTAGCAAGAAGTTGAAGTCTTATGCTAGAGGAAGTGTCCCATATTATCGACTGAAGGCATGTTCACAAGCATCTTTGTCTCTCGCTACAACTCTAAAACTGGTGTGGCAGGTTGTGGCTCAGGGTCACTTGATGTGGCTTTGAAGCTTGTAGATCACCATCATTTCCCCCTGTCAGATACAAGGTGAGATGATGGAGAAAACTCAACTACAAGACTCTTCAATACTCTGGAACAACTTCTGACATTGTTTGGAATATCTTCTTGGTTGTTGATGCCCATTACCAAGAAGCGATCCATCCAAGATGAATCTTTGTTCTTGCAGGACATTTGTTTCTAAAGCATTTGTTGGAAGAATGAGTGGTTTTATGACAATTATTACATGGATGAAGATAAAAACAATGATCTTTCAAATGGCAAACTCGGTCACAGTGTTGGCATTTCACAATCTGTTGTTGTTGTTGTCGCTGTGGAAGAGGAGCAGAATTTGGAACAGCTGGATGTGAACTGTCATGAATGAATCCAGCAGTCTGAAACTGAATGGGCTTTGAGTAGTCTAGAATATGAAAGAACAAGTCCTTGTCATATCCAAGACCAGTTCTGTTGCTATTGTGGACAAGTTGTTCCCAAGGTCTGATGATGGGCTTGGGAAGTGCATACTAAGTTTCTGCATCTGCATGTACAACTGTTGTTTTATTGGGCACTGGATATGAATCAACTTCAACAATATTGTCTTGTTGTTTATGGGAGCCTAATCCATTGTTCTGAATAGAAACAGGTTCAGAATGACTCCTCCATTATAATTCTTCTTGCTGTAGCTGAGTTTCAAGCTGCAAAAAATCAATTTTCTCTTGTGAATTTTGTAGACAGACCTGAATGTCTGTGAGAGAAACTTTGTTGACTTTTAATGTATTATGATTATTAGACAATATCAGAGTTTTGAGCAACTCTAATACTTCATTGATTCTAGCCATTTTTTCTTCAATGTCAAATTTACACCTTAAAAACTAATCACAACTACTACTCAATGCAAAAAAGTAATACCTACTCACAGTACACAGCAATATCTTTTATAAATGCACAACAAATGATTAGTGTGCAACCAGCGAGTGTCAATTACAATCCATATAAAAATAAGATGATGAAGCTACGTTACTGTTGAAGACCTTAAATTTGAAGCTATGACGATATCACTGAAATTGTGTGTTTGATAATGATCAGAACAATATATGAGTATTTGATATCACTACACTTGAAAACGGTATCAAAGGTGAAGTGATTGTTCCAGCTATAGAGTTATAGTGTACTGCTACAAGAACACAATGACAAGGAAATGCAACTGTGAAGCCTTGAATCCTTGCTTACTGTACCAATACAACCTGATTATTCCTTAATTACTGTAACAAGACATCATCAATATATATGTGGCATTTTTGTTCTTGAGAAATGATTGCCTTTTCATGGCATCAATACACAAGATGATTATAGCCACCAAACAAAACCTTCACCAATCTTCACTTAATCCTCTTGTCTTATTGAAGGAGAAGAGAATTAAATCTTCGAAAACAGAAGCTACTACAAAACATACCTTGTTAGTTTTAAGGGCATTCGATTTGACCAACTTCCATATAATATTCTTCTCTATACTGTCATTGTAATGAGTCATTTTTTTTTTTTTACTGTTGCTTAAATGATAGTACAGTTGGCCTCAACCAAGGTCGGATTCATTTTGTTAGGTATTGTAACAGTTATATAGATCTTCCAAAACCTCCACTGTAACAATCATTCAATGGACAGTGCTTTGATACCAAATTTTGCTATTACAATAATTACAATGTGAACCAACCTAGGTATTTCTGTAAAAATTGTTAGAGATATTGGACTGTTGAAAGAACAATGAGAAATGTTTCTGTAGGTGCAGGACGCCAGATGAATAAGCATTCAACTTCACATTATAGGCATATGATGATCGCTAATGGCCTTGCGACAGCTAGAGTTGGTGCTCCCGATTGCTGCTCCTCCTCCAACACTTTCACTGAAACTTGGTTGAACATAACTTGAAACATCCAATTACAACATAAAATTTTACTAAAATGGCCCACCCAAAAATGAGACGTCTTCATATCTACCAAACTACCAAGGGTCAATTATTTATCTGAAACATAAATGGTGCAACTCAAAGTATCCCTGTGTCGACAACATCATCATCACCCTCTAGAAGTGTAATAACAGATGATGACACAAGCAAGCCTATTTATTTTGGCTGTCAAATTATAAGGATTGATGTAGTCAAAACGCCAAGTCTGATAAGCATATCAGTTGGTATACCATGAATCCGAGTAACGCAATGATGATTATGAAGGAAAGTGGCCATAATAACACCTCTCAGGCCATGAATAACCCAATCAAGAAAAATTCAAATATTTTCATGTAACATCAATTAAAGGCTTCCAAACATTGTGTTTACTTATAATAATGCCTCTCAATACAGACACATTTAAGAAACTATCCTTTAAACTCCAATTCCACCTAGTGCGGGGGTTTCACATTTACGAACCATAGTCTCCTCTTGCCAATTCAATTAAACCTTCACTGTATTAGTCAATCACGCAAGCTCAGCTCTTTGCTCACCAATGGCACAACGCAGCATGGCGAAACAAGTTTGAAACCCTCAACAAGTGAAAAATATTACGAAGCTCTTCTGACTTGTACCACAGTTTAATGCTCGCCCTCAAATTCTAAGCATTCATGTCAAGGAGCTACACAGAGAGGAACTACATTGAGAAGAATTGCGCTAACTTCAAAAATGGAGTCGAGGAATGCCAAGAGTCATTTGTAGTGGGAGGAGGTATGGTGGTATTTGAGAACCGGGTATGGACACCGAATGCGAGGACTACGTATGGCAGTGGTAACATAGTAAACGGAGGTCGAGCACTGTAGAATGGGAGTAACCGTTCGTCAGAACCATGATGGGTGGTATGGTGGTTTGAAGCCACAATGCTAGAACAATGGCGGTTTGATGCTAAAACACGAGATTTTCCAAACACAGTCAAGCCAACAATGTGTAATCCACACTCGTAGGAGGAGCGATATTACCTTATTTTGAGAATTCGACAACCAATCCTGAGCACACCAACATTCAATCCTCCACAACTTTCAACCTAGTCCACACTCACCTTGGTCTCCATGATCACGGCAGTAGCGTCAGAAAGAGAATAATGGCAGAGGAAATGGCATTCAATGCATAGGACGAGGAGCGTTATGTGTAGTGTTAACTAGGCAGGGTATTTTTCTATTTCAAGACTACAAACAATGCAGAGACTAGGCGTTACAATGCACATAATGAGAATTAATTAATCATATTCAATGACTAGGAATTACCATGCATAGAATGAATTAATCATATTCGATAACTGGAAAAGGATGGAGCATTGGGGAAATGGCAGAGGCCCTTTTTTTTGCATGGGAGAATATATAGAGTGCTTGTTAGAAAAATTAAGAGAAATAGGTCCAACGAATTCTGGGTAGATATTGTAGCTATAATTTAGATGAGAAAACATTCATGAAATGCAGAACCCATGGTAGAACTGACATGCATAATAGGAGCACCAATCGCCTGCTTTGATACCATGTTAGACACACATGGGCAACCACAAATAGGAAATATAAAACATGGAAGTACAATTTTTATTAACAAATGATTTACATTTATAGTACATGTTGTGACCATTGGGTTTCACATCCCAAGGTCTCTTGGACTCCTTTTGTCCATTCGGCTTCCACACTAACCCATTGAGGATTAGGTGTCCAACAGTTTCTTTGTGGATGTAGCCCAAATTTGATGAACCACGTATATCCGTGTCTCTTTTAGTTTATGTGTTTATATATTTTTTTTATGCAATATTGTTTGAGTATTTCATTGTTATGTTAATTAATTTTTAATAACTGATATTAGTGTCGAAGGTCTATCTGACTGATAAACTTGCAAGAGAGAAGGGTTCCTAGTTCGGTTGGGAGAAATGGCAAAAGATGGTAGGTTTAGGGTTAAGAAATTTAATAGCCAAAACTAGTAGTTGTGGAAGATTATTTCTATCAAAAACATCTATACCTACAATTGATCGAAAAATAAAATAAGTTGATGACTATGAAAGAAGAAGAATGTAGTCCTCTCGATAGAAAGACACTAGGAAAAATATGGTTGTGTTTAGAAGCATTGGTGGCATTCAACATTTCAAAGGATAAGGTATTTCAAGAGAAGGTTTAACAAAGACAATACAAAAACTATATGAAAAACCCTCATCCTCAAATAAGGTATTTATTATGAAGCTTATATTTAATATGAATATGTCAGAAGGTGGATTTGTTGCTAATCATTTAAATGAATTTAACATGGTTACCAGTCAGTAAAGTTTTGTAGGGGTAAATTTTGATGATGAAGTTAGGGTCCTGTTATTTCTGTGTTCACTACCAACAATTTGGAATGACTTAGTTATGCCTATTCGTAAATCTATATTTTTATCTAGTAATTTAAAGTTTTATGATGTTGTTTGTGTCACCCTTAGCGAGGAAATGTGATGGAAAATATCCAGTGAGACATGAAGTAATGCTTTGATTGTAGAGACAAGGGGAAGAAAAATGGAAAGAGGAAGGAGCATAGGAAATCATTGTAAGTGAAGAAAAGGAATATCCAAATTGAGAGCAGGGATAGTTTGCTGCAAATGTAGGAAGAAAGGACACCTGAAAAAATACTATAAATCTCAGAAGGGAAAGAAAGCGATGGATAACAACAAAAAAATCATGAAGCGAAAGTAACAGGTTATGTGTTGCAAAATAATTTTATTATTTCAGTAGAGAATATTATTGATGCATGGGTGGTAGATTCAAGGGTCTCATTCCATTTCACACCTGATAGGAAACATTTTCATGACTATGTTCAAGGAGATTTTGGACAGGTTTAGTTGGGTGATGATAAACCCTCTAAAATTTTTAGAATGGGTAAGGTTTTTATAAAACGAGGATGTTTTTATAAAGTAGTTACGGCATGTTCCATATCTGAAGAAAATTATAATTTCAACAGGGAAGTTAGATGGTGAAGGTTGTGGAACTATTTTTACATAAAAAACTTGGAAGGTCACTAAAGGCAACCTGGTAACGGAAAAAGGAGAAGAGGTTAGTACGTTGTATTTATGGAATGGTATCTATAATTTTGTTAATGCTTTAACCTCCATAGGGGAAGATATGACATTGTGGCGTTATAGGCTTGGACACCTGAGTGAGAAGGGGATGCAATTTCTTCACTCAAGAAATTTGTTGCTAGGCTTGAAGCATGTTGATATGGATTTATGTGAGAATTGTTTATGGAAAATAGAAGAGAGTCAGATTTATTAGAGTTGGGAAAGAAAGGAAGCGTGGAGAAATATATATTGTGCATATAGATGTAAGGAGACCTACACAGGTATCATCTCTCATTGGATCTTTCTATTCTGTTACCTTTATTGATAATCCAACTAGGAAAGCTTGTATTTATTTTATTCGAAATAAATCTGATGTATTTTATACTTTCAAGAAATAGCAAGCTTTGGTTGAGAATGAGACATGAAATAATTTTAAGTGTCTTAGATCAGATTATGGAGGTGAATAATGCAGCAAAGAGTTTGATAAATAATATTTAGATCTTCGAATTCATTGATAGAAGATAGTTCTAGGACACCATAGGAAAATGGTGTGTCAGAAAGGATGAATAGGACAATCATGCAGCATGTAAGGTGCATGATATTGCATGTAAGATTGCACTTACAATTTTGGGTAGATGTTGTAGATACTGTTGTTTATCTAATAAACAGAGGGCCTTCACATTCCTTGGATGATGGTATTCCAAGGGAGGCATGGTTAGGTAAAAAGGTCAACTACTCATTTTGAAAGAACTTTGGTTGTGAAGCCTTTGTCCACATTAATAAATAAAATAGAAAAAATCTTGACACAAAATCAAATAAATGTACTTTTATTGGATATGGTGTTAATTATTTTGTTTATCTCTTATATGACTATGAAAATAAAAAAATCATTAGGAGCAGAGAATTCATATTCAATGAAAGGGCTTTGTATAAGAATTAGATGTAGGAAAAGAAACAGGAAAAGGAAAACAAAGAATACGTAATGCTTGAGGAGATAAAAAAAATGCTAAAGGTGCCCGAAAATAATAATGATCAATTGCCACAATAACAACAACAACCATGACCACAATAGGCACCTCAAACACTTGAAAGTGGTGTTATAATATCTACTAGGATAAGTAGACTCCTTCAATGATACTCTCCTTCATTTTATTATGTGTTTGTTAACTGATTATGTTGGACCGAAAATATATGAAGACGTAATGCAAGTAGAAAGTAGGAAGAAGTGGGAGCAAGCCATGGAAGAAGAGATAGACTCCTTGATTCATATCCAAACTTGGGACTTAGTCAAGTTTCTTCTTGGTAAAACAACATTTCGAAATAAATGGGTTTATACATTAAGGGAAGAAGATGGAGGTAAGTATAGGTATAAGACTAGGCTTGTGGTGAATGGGTTTCTACAAAAGAAAGTAATAGAATTTGATGAATTTTTTTTCATGTTCTTAAAATTACTTCAATCAAAACTATTTTAAGTCTAGTGGCAATAGAAGATTTGCATCTCAAGCAGTTAGATGTAAAGACAACCTGTCCCCATGGGGATTTGGAGGAATAGATATATATGAAACAACCACAAGGGTATGAGGTCAAAGGGAATGAAAAATTAGTGTGCATGTTTAAGAACAGCTTGTATGGCCAAAAACAAGCTCCAAGGAAGTGCTATCTAAAATTTGATGGGTTTATGTCTGAAGAAGGTTATACTAGCTGCCATTTTGATCAAAGTGTTTATCATAAAAGGAAAAATTATGGAAACTATATTATATTGTTATTGTATGTAGATGACATGACTATTGCAACATCTAACATGAAGGAAATAAATGTGGTCAAATGAATTGGAAAATTCATTTTAAATGAAGGATTTTGGTGCTACAAAACAAATCCTTGGTATGAGAATAACTAGAGACAAGAAAAATCACAAATTTACATTGTCTCAGAGTGCATGCATACAAAAGCTGTTGGAAAGATTTAATATGCAGAATGAAAAACAACTTAGTACGCCTTTGTCTAGCCATTTCAAACTAAGTAAGGAGACTTGTCCTAGGACTCAGGAAGAGATGAATTATAGATGTAAAGTTCCATATTCATCAATAGTTGGAAGCTTAACATATTCAATGGTATGCACAAGGCCTGATATTGCACATGTACGGGGAGTTTTAAGCACGTATATAAATAATCCAGGAAAATATCATTGCATGTCAATGAAATTGATTCTCAGGTATTTGAGAGGTACCACAAATTAATCATTATGCTTTGGTTCAAACATTTCAATATAGGTATATGTTAATGCAGATATGACAGGTGATAGATATAACAGGAGGAGTACCATAGGTTACATGTTTATTGCAGTTGGAACAATCGTCATTTTGGTTTCAAAAAGGAAAAGTGTTGTTATACTTTCAATAATGGAAGTGGAGTATGTTGATTCTACAAAGGTCAATAAACAAATGAGTTGTTTACAAAGGTTTATGGATGAATTAGGAAAGAAGAAGGAGATCGGTAGGTTATACAGTTACAGCCTAAGTTCCATTCATCATGCAAGGAACTCAACATTTCGTTCCAATACTAAACATATACAACTGAACTACCATTTCATATTGTCAGTGTTGGAAGATGGACAACCGAAGCTAGAAAAGATACACACTAGCCAGAATCTTGTAGAAATGTTAACTTAAGTTGTAACTAGGAAGAATTTCAGATCCTTATTAGTTTCAATTGGTATTCAAGTATGATGATGAAGATGAGAAACAACCATGTTCGATGTGGAATAATTGTCCAACAAATGAAGCCACAGTGAAGCTGTTATAATAAATCTCCTAGTGGGATATTGTTAGGCATGCAGCCTCATTACATTTCTGATTCAGAAGTCTTGTTTCAGCTAGGTGTATACTCTAGGAGGAATGTACACCCCTCCATGTGGGGGGGTGTAGGGGGGACTTGTCCTCCCCCATGGGGGTCTTGAGGGACCATAGATTAAAATTTTCTTTGTAAAATATTGTAATTTCATAGCTAATATGAGTCATTCATTAGACAGATGATTTGACGATCGAATTATTTTACGTTATTTTTCCCTATGTGGAAACCATTAGTTTATATGAGGGAATTTTCTTGTGTCTATGGATGATTATTCAGAGAGAGAGAGAGAGGAGGTTGTGTGAGAGTGAAGAGGAAATTAGATTGAAAATGTTGTAGGTTGTATCTCTTCATTTTGTTGGATAATATAAAAGGATGGACTACATTCCTCCATGGATGTCACTAAAATTGGGCGACGTATATCTGTGTCTCTCTTCTTTTATGAATTTTTATATTTGTCTTTCTGCAATATTGTTTGTGTATTTCATTGCTTCATTAATTAATTTATAACACCTAGCACTTTTTCTCTGCACCGTTTTAAACCTTCTTGGATCCATTGAGTGGTATGAGCTATTAGTGGGGTTTCATCATTGCACCATGAACCAATCACAACAATTCTGAGTTGACATGGCTCTAAGAGCTACCCTTCCATCCTGATTCCCAACTATCCTACTAGTTCCTCTTTGTGCTACCAAAGAACTTCTAGGATCTTGCTAGTGGGATGACATCATGTTAATGTCACATGTATCACTTATCGCTCCATGATAGGTCCACATGTCACCTAGAAATGGCCACTTGGATATCTAAAAATTCCAAATACACTTGCAATAGGTCCACCTCCCATTGCACCATGTCCCTGCTAACATTATCATCCACCTATGTTTCCACTTTCCTGCTATGGGCCAATAACATTGCACCACCTGTCTGATAGAGAGGAGAGAGAAGGAGGGTCCTATATCCTTTATTTTGTGCCATTTTCCTTAATTTTTCTTTGTGTCTCAACCATTTGTTGTGTTATGATGTTGCCATGTTTCTTGGTCCCTGGAGAAAACCACCTATGGTTTGAACACCCCCCTTTAGGTTGTTTGTATTCTTGAGAGGGGGTGTACTATAATCAATCACAATTGTCAATATGATGATACGAGCTTTGGGAAAGCTACCCATTGTGTAACCCCTCTACATGCTAACTTTTGAAAGTGCACGACTCCGCACACTTTTATTGATGTGCCCGTGGGGAATTGTGGGACTTTATTTGACACTAAGCATGCATTTTTTCTAAATTGTTAGGTGGGGCCCTCTCACTCTTCTCTCCTTGGTCACTTATCCATGTGTTTTATTATCAGTGTGTCTTGGTGGGGTCTTCTTGACACCTTTTCTATTATATTTCTTAAAGTTATTCCGGGGCACAACCATTAGGCTTCCTTCATCGGGATGAGCTTTTATGTGTGCTCCCTCTTTGTTCAATAATATTGCTCTAGCTACACCTATTAGAGCCATGTGTACATGGATATTTGGATTAAAACTCCACCAATATTTCCATTGGGTTTTTCAACTCTAACAAACTAACAGATGCCAAGGGTCCTCCAACTAGCTTTAGCTCTACACTCTTGACTTTGGGGGTTCTCAACTTTGATTGGCTCTATCTTTCAATCCAAAAGGCAATTTATGAACTTCCACATACCAATGGAAATAATTTTTAAAGATTTATCCATATAGGTGGGTTTGATATGCTTTAGATATGATTTTCTATATAAGAAATACCTCCATTGTCTTTTACACCATTACCAATTGCCTCACCAGTTAGCTCTGAAACATATGAGCCTTTCAACACTCTTTCCACCATCTTCTTTTCCTTGGTCATCAACAATTTTCCAATTATTTTCCTTTTCCATCAATGACAACACAATTCTAACATTCTCCCCCTTTGGAATTGATGACAACCCCATGATAAATCAAATACATCCTCATTAAGAGATATCAACTATGGTTGTCTCAAGTATGTCCTTTAGATGGTTCTCCCCCTATGATACATAACACCCTATCCCTCTGATGTCAATGTAAATGACACCAACACCCACCACCTTGCAACATTACTCCCCCTATATTTATACTATCTAGGGGATACTTGAAACCTTCAAACAATTCGAACTACCTACAAAATCTTTGGTCAACTTTATGTGATTCATCAATATTTCCAAGCTTGCAATCCATAACCATTGAAGTGATCACTAGTGAGCATTCCTCCATTCCAAGCTTCAATACTTTATTGAGATGCGTGCATTGTGAAATTACAATCCCTTTGGGGGTTTGCACAATTTCTAATCCAAGGAAATAAGAAAGTTTTCCAAGCATATAAATCTCAATTTCATCCTTCATGTCTACTATGAACTGACATGTTAACACATTTGAATCACTTTCAACACTAAGGTCATCAAAATATATATTTTACATATAGATTGTTGTTAGTTACTCTTCTTTTAAATGCACACTTGAGAAGGTAGTTATTCAACATGGAATACAACACCCTCTATTAGTTGAAACCCATCTCATTGCTCTATTTAAACTTCTTCTTGAAGTTCTCCATTTAGAAAGGAAAATTTGACATCAATTTGATATATTTTGAATTTCTTAAAATAATAAAATACCAAAAATATTTTGATTGCCACTAGATGAGCAACATGAGAAAACGTTGCATCGAAATCCATAACTTTAATCTAAGGATAATTTTTTCATACCAACCTTTCCTTTTTTTCTTACGACATCTCAACAATCATTTAACTTCTTCTTGAAGACCCACTTAATGCTAATGACGTTCTTGATTTTTGGTATAGTAACAAGTTCCCATGCGTGATTTTTCTCAATTTGGTCCCATTATTCATGCATATATTTTAACTAATTTTAATCTTGACTATCTTGGGCAACATCATTTGGTTCCTCCTTGGAAAACATGGTTACATGGGCTTGTGCAGTGGGATTTAATAACTTCCTTCTAGTATGAACAAATGAATTTAATTGACCAACACTTTGATAAGTTGGGTGATATTTTTGAACATACCTTCAAAGATCCTTGGCTTGAGGACTAGTAGGCTCTTCATTGTCTTCTTCTAAAAGTGACTCATGGTCCTCCTCATTGTTGGTAGTTGGTCAATTAGCACTGGTATTTGTTGACTATTTATTTTCAAATTCAAATATTCATCCACTTTGACGTCAATATAGTCAACAATCCTCTTATTACTATTATTATAGCATCTATATCCTTTGTTGTTTTGAGAATATCCTATAAAAATGCCTTCATTCCTTGCCTTGAACTTAACAAGCTTGTCATCATTTCTCTTGATGTAACATTTGCTGCCAAGAAATCTGATTTCTTAACCATAGTAGGTTTTCCATGCTAAATCTCATAGCGATTTTTGTCAATGTTTCGTCTAAAATGAGTTTTGTTGAGTATTACTAATTTAGTAATGTTGTGTGAATATCCACGGCCCAAAGTCTCTTTTGAACATTTCTTGTGTCCATCATAGCTCTCACCAAATGTTGTGCACATACATTTTTTCTTTGCAACACCATTTTGTTGTGGTGTCTCTGCTATAGTGAACTGCCTTTTGATTATGTGCTTCTTGCAAAATATGTCAAGTTCTTTTCAAGTGAATTAAGCTCCATTATCGGATCTTATACTCTTGATTTTGCAATTAGTTTTGTTTCTAGCCGTAGCTTTGAATTCTTTAAACTTTTCAAGGGCTTCAAATTTCTTCCTAAGAAATGAAAACCATATCATTATACTGAATTCATCAACTATTAGCGAGAAATACAATTTACGGATCAGTGATTTCATTCTTGAGGGTCCACAGAGGTCCATGTGTAGTAGTTGCAGTGGCTTTGATCATGAACTCCCTTGAGACTTGAATGAAACCTAAGATTTCTTACCAAATTAACATGATGTGCAGATTATATTCTCTAGTTTTTATAGCCTCGATAGATCCTTGACAACATTATTCTTAGTTATTTTGACTATCTGATCAAAATTCATATGTCCAAAACTCCTATGCCACAACCAACCCTCATCAATTTTTAATAATTAACACCTCTTTATCTTCTCCTTATGCAAGTACACATGGTTTTATGTTGTCACTACTTCAGGGACTATCTCGCATGTTCCTGTAGACTTGATTTGAAAATTCACATTGGCCATAAAAATGACATCATAGCCTTGATCACACATCTAGTTTCCATCTCTAGAACTTTCTTTTGTCTCCTAACGGGTTCCTAGAACAACCACTATCCACATAGCAATGACTACCTTCATTTTGAGCATACAAAACAATATCAATTTGTTTTCTCCTTTTCTCTCCACACCTTCAGTTTTTGAGTAATTCCTTCAATAACTAGTTTACGCCTATTATCCTTAAGTCTATAATTAATAACTATAGGCCCAACATTTGACACTTAAAACATTGCACTAGATAGTTCAAGGGATCAAAAGGATTTTTTCACCTGGGTATGCTATTCCTCTATCTAATTTGTTGATTTCTTCCTCTTAATATGAGTTGTGAGTAAGATAAATTTACTCTAATTTTTGCTGATTTGTGACCATAATTAGTGTAGGTGGAACAACACCATTGGAAGATATCAACACACATGGAAAATTGTCCTCTATTGTTTTGCTAGAATGATTTTTGTGTAGTTCGATTTTCCTTCTGAACTTTGTTCCTTTGCTAGGCAAAATTTATCCCTTTAATTTTCTACTACTGATTAATATTTAACTGGTTATTTGGTTGCATGGTGCCTTTTTTCCACTGTGTAGTTATTCTTTTGTTCTAGGTACAAAGGCAATTGTCTTTTAATCTTTTAATTCTATTGGCCCACTAGATTTTGCCTCAAAGCCTAGACCAATTTGATCTATGGAGAGTCTCTATGCTTCTAAGAGCTCATTTATATTATGAGTCTCTTTACCAAATTTTCGATTAAAGATTAGTTTCCTTTCGCTTAGCAGAAAAATTTCTCCTTCTAGCCTTTCACAAGTTTGATTCTTCTCACTTAGTTGTTGATTTAAGGATTACTAAATATTTTTTCCTTATTAAATTTGTACGAGAAATAGTTCAACAACTTCATCCATATAGTTATTTAGTGACTCCTTCAGGACTTGATTTTTCTTTCTCATCCTTTCAATCTCTTCAACTACACTTATCAACTCTCCTTCTAGATCCACTTATGCATATTCTTCATAGAAAATAATAGCTTCAACTTCCATATTGTCTATAGCCATAAGCATGAACTAGTTTATACTTTCAACATCTTTGTCCTGATCTTAGGATTGGATCACTTCACTTTTAGAGGAGTTGACTTCTTGGATATAGAGACGACTCTTCTTAGCCTTATTCCTATCTTCTTGAACTTTTGTAAATTTTTCTTTCTGATCATAATATTTCTTCTTCTTTTGAGGACACTTTGAAGCATAGTGACCACATTTGCCACAATTGAATATTTTAAAAGGTAACTTACGTTCATATTTTCTTGAGCCTCGCTTGAGCTTCCTCACAAACTTGACTTCCACTTCATCTGATTCACAACATCAATCGTCATGGTCTTTCTTGGGCTTCTTATCTTCTTTGAAGGTTGATTCTTTTACTTCAGGATTTCCTTTTGATATTCTCATCTCATAGGGAGTAAGGATGCCAAGTAATTTGTCTAGAGTGAGAGTGTTCAGATTGGTGATTTATTAAATGTTTGAAACCTTGGGATTAACTCTCTCAAGAAGAGATCTCAACACTTTTTGAACTACTATAGATTCATTTAGTTTCTCATCAAGGCCTTTTATAGTGTCCATAACTTCATAAAGACTTAAAAATTATTTTGCGATATGTTCATCATCATGCATTATCCAAGGCTTGAATTACATTGTAAAACCTTGAAGTTTAGCTTTATTTACCTTACATTCAACTTCATAGTAGCTACTAATCTTGTCCCAGATAGCTTTAGCTTATATGCAGTGCATTATATTGAGAAGTTTTGATTCAGTTAGGCCAGCAAGAAGGGCATTCGTTTATTTAGTATTTCATGTGAACTCCATATTTTGTTCTTTAGTAATCAATGTTGGAGGCTTTTAATATTCTTCTTCCATGACATCCCATACATTGGCTCCAAGTGATTTGATATAGGTCTTCATCGTTATTTTCCAAAATACATAATTTTCTCCATTGAACATAGATGCCCTATTGGTAAATCCTCCTTCATGGTTTTTAATGGTCCTCGATCTATCTTCAGGTTATTAAAATGATATGAAGTAACTAGACTCTAATACTACTTGCTAGAAAGGACAATACTGAGAGAGGGAGTGAATCAGTATTGTAGGAGTTTTAAAAAATTTCTTTCACTTGTAATGATTTTAGGACACTAGGAAATACTTCAGTAATTTACTTATATGAGAACAATAATAAAAAACATAAGTAATTGAAATAAGCACACAAATTCTTCAAAATTTTCTTCACTTCCTTCACATGGAAAGCTACAACTTGCTATTCCAAAATTCTCTAGCTACAACCAACATGAAGAAACTACTCCATTAGCTACAACTGAAGGGAGCTACTACCTCTACTCATTTATCAATTTCTCCTGAAAGGGACTACTTCCCTTGCTCATTTAACAACTACCATTGAAATGGATTATTTGTTGGCATTATGATATATGTGTTGTACTTGATGGAAACTCACTTGTAGCAGAACAAGTATTTAGTAACTAGATAAATCTACAAGACATATGAGAGGTGAGAGAATGATGGAAGAAAGATAAATCTATAGGTTAGAGGTGATAGAATGAGGAAAGAGAATAATGGTCAAAGTTTTGATATAGGGAGATTGTTAGTGTGTGTTTTCCTTGATATTTGATGAATGAAATAATTGACAAAAGTATAAATAGGATGTAACAGAATGGAGGGAAGTTTAGAGGAATGAGATCAGAAGTAATGTACAATGGAAAATCACATTATAACGGGTCTATTTAGAGGGAACAAAGTAATGGTGCAAAAACATAGGATGAATGAACAAAGGACTACAGACCAGAATAAAAAACTTGAAGAAAAAGGACATTTTCAGGTATGTTAAGTTGTATGCACAAGTGCACTGTACAAAAGATCATATACACTTAGATTCATAGAACAAAAAGTCTGTATACGTATGCACACACTTTCACAAGAGGAAGAGCGTGTATAGGTTGGAAAATCAATGAAACTCAAGTTTAAAGAATTCCAAGGGTCAATACCATGCTATTAGCCCACAATATTGGCAAAGTAATAGTTATTTCATTCTATATAAGAATACCATAGGTTCTAAGTGTTGTTTTGGTCCGAGGTATTGAGAAAGGCTAAAACTATATAAGGAAGAGAAGATCAAAGGGATATGTGCATATGTAATGAATATATTATGAAGTGTTATATCAAAAGAAATTATGAAAGTAATGTGTTTCTGATGCTTTTCTTGATCTGAACTATGTATGCACCTAAGTGTTTGATGATGGATGAGATCTAATGATGGATCAAGATCATAATGAGTTATCATTATGTGATTTGATAATGGATAGGATAGATCTAAGTGCTAACAATTGTCTTATGCTTTAAATGATATGATATGGGTATATTTGAAATCTAGAATAGTTACGAAGCTATAAGTTTTTATTTGTAGATCTATACACTTTTTAGCCTTGGTGAAGGTGCATATACATGGTCGTTCGAAACTTCCAAGTAGCATATGTAGAAGAAAATATTGTTGCTTGAGGATGACTAATATATCTAACCAGTGATAATGTTTTACTATTGTTTGTCAATGATGTCTTCATTAGATTTGAAAGTAGAATTGTTTGTATAAGGAGATTGATTGATTGATTGAGAAAGAAGGGTGATTCTTGTTGCTAGATGTTTAGAACTCTATAATATGACAATAGATCTTCAGAATGTCACTAATTGGTACAATTTGGGGTTCAAAGGTTTTATGATTCAATATATTTAGAGGTATACGTAGGTTGGGCTAAAGGAAGTAGTGTATACACGCATGTTGGCTTCATTAAAGAAGCATATACATTATGACACATGAATTTTGAAGTTACAGTTGGTTTTGGTTGTTGATGCAGTGTTCTTGGTTCAGATCTGTGTATCGGTTACAGTGATCTATCTGTTTCAGTTGATTGGTTGAATTTTATTAAGTTTGAATGAATGGTTGATTCAGTTGTGCCAGAGGTTTAGTAATTGTTTAATTCAGTATGTTAGAGGTTTCAATGATTAATTGATTTAGTTATTGTTGATTCAGAGATTGATGATTGGGTTTCAGTTATATCAGAGATTGATGATTGAGTTTCAGTGATTGGTTGGTAAAGATTTATTTGATGGATATACTACAGTAGTGATTCTTTTTTAGCTTCAATGTTACTGATGGGTCTAGTATGAAAATTTGATGAAATGTGGCCTTCATATTGTGTTGTTGTGTACCAGGAGTATCGAGTATGAAAATTTATGAAATGTGGTCCTTGGAGGATACTGAGGGTTGGAACCTTCAGTAAGGAAGTTGAAGCCTCTTGCCAATAGTGTCTAGTAGTTTGATCGGGGGGTTGGAGCTCCCTTCCAGTAGCAGCTAGAGAATTAGTTAAGCCTTGTGTAGGCCAGCTCCTATGTACTAGTAAACATATATGCTAGTACAAGAGATAGGGAGTTGAGCTCCATTCTAGTAGAAGTTGGAGAATGAGGAAAGGTTGTAGCCTTCTACAGGTGGGTGCCTACCTACTGGTATGAGTTTGCACTAGTACAATATCGTAAACCAATTATTCTTTATATTAAAACAAGAAAGAGAAAAAAACAGGTGGTTTTTCTCTCGCATTAGGTTTCTACTTTAAATCTTGGTGTTCATGTGTGTTGCTTATGTATTATGGTTTATTATATTATTAATGCACATGGTTACTATTTAATGTTTAATAAAGTACTGATGCACTGATTGAAGATGAACACATGATGAATTAACTAAATCACAAGTTAACTGGATATATGTTGTTTTCCTTAAGAACAGTTACAAGAACACACAAGTTCCCTTCACTAAAGTAGTGTATATAAATCTAATTATGGAAATGAAAAAGTTAGTGATTTGTAAATGCTGATTCAATACCCCATCTCAATATTATTCCCAACACTATTTCCCCTGGAATGAATGCTACCACTTATAAGCCTTGTTGATCCATCCTTCATCCATTTCAAAACCCATATCAATAGGCCACTAAATTTATAAATAAATTTCTCTCAATCACTTACCAGAGACACAATAAACACCTTTAGTAATCTGTGATCACTAAAAAATTCATCAAAAAAACTAGCATCATCACCAACGCCTTTCTCTTCACATTTTCTCACACACTCTCACATTTTTCACCCATGCATACTTTTCTTGCAGAAAATTTTCCTCATCTTCTTCACCTTTCAATGAACTTTAGGCCTTCCTTCATGCACAAATCTCTCAAATATTTCCTGCTTAAGTCTTAAGTCACTGATATGTAGTCTCTTCAAAAAAAATATTATCTTAACATCCTTAATTTTTTATTAAGAAATTTAGCTAAGTTCACCTCTTCTAATAATTTCTTCAATTGTTCTCATTGTCTTGATGATCAACCTATTTAAACATGAGTTCTACATGTATAAAACTTAAATTCCACCTCTTCATGACATTCTAAACTCAATATCTAGGTTGATATTGTTACATGAGATCAAAAAGTCATTTATGGCAAGTTACAGGGTTTAGCAGTGACATTAGTTGTAGTTCTAACTCTAGATATCTGCTAAACATATATAATTTTTGCAATTTCTACTAGTAACATATAGGTCATGAAGATATCGTTTAAGCCATTTTCGCTAATTTCCTATAACTCTTATCCACCCATTGGACCAAGTGTTATGACTTTTTCGTTGCTCCCTAAGTGCTAAACTGCTTACCTCAATGAATTTTTTCCTTTCGCAATGAGCCCTTGGTCATGACTCCACTTGGAACCCTGTGTAGGTGCTTAATATCTAGCCCTGAACACATTTATACCTTAAAACTTTTGTTTTTCACCCTTTTAAATATTCCAGGCTCCATTGAGAGGGATGAGCTATCAGTGGGGTCCACCTACTGTACCATGGAAAAATCACAACAACTATGGGATGAGTTCACTTTGACAACTACCATGACAACCCTCCAAGTCCCTTGTGTGTTGCCAAAAAATATTATGGGGTCCTACTAGAGGGATGATGTCACATATCCGATATCTTACTCTATGAGTGGTCCACATGTCACTTGGAATTATCCCACTTGGATACTTAAAAATGCCAAAAACACCTACCACATGTCCACATCCCATTGGATGATGTCACTATTGATGTCATCATCCGCCTATGTGCCCATTTTTCTTCTATGATCCAATCACATTATGTCACCTATCTTGTAGAGAGGAGAGGGAAAGAGGGTCCTGGATCCTTGCTTTTGCCCCATTTTCCTTTGTTAATTTTTCTATGGGTCCCAACCATTTTTTACATTATTTTGTTTCCATGTTGTTCGAACCTTTGAGAAAACGACTTGTGGTTTGTGTGGCCCCCTTCAGGATGTCTGTAGTTTTTATAGGGGTGGTTCATTCAAACACAACCATCTATTTGAAAATTGATCATTTGGGAAAACTACTCATTGTGTGTCCACCATACTTGTCAAGTTCCAAAACTGCTTGACATCACACACTTCCATAGATGTGTCGATGGAAACTCATGACACTCAATATCCTACTAAACATGCTTACTATTTAAATGGTTAGGTGAGGGACACCCTCTCTTATCTCATTGCAACTTTCTAATGTCCTATCTTATCGATGTGTCCCAGTGGGTTTTTCCTAGTGCCTCTTCTATTGTACTGCTCAAAATTATTTGAGGGCACAATTGTCGAGCTTCCTATGTCTAGAAGAGTTGTTATGTGCGCTCTCCCTTTGGCTGACAATAATGCTCCCACTATGATTGTCAGAAACACATCTTCTCAAATCCTTAGATAGCATCTTTGCCAATCTAGGAAATGGGTTTGGAACCTTTTCCAAACTGAAATGTGCCAAAGGGCCTCCATCAAACTTTAACTCTTCACTCTTGGATTTGGGGGTTCTCAACTTTGACAGTCTCTAACTTTCAATCCAAGAGGCTATTTCTAAAATTCCACATACCACTAGAAATATTTTTTAGTACTCTAGCCATCTAGTTGTATTTTATCTACATTTGATTTGATTTTCTATACAACAAATAGCTCTGAAATCTATACCCAGTTACCAATTGCCTCATCAATATGCTTTGAAACATCTAAGCCTTGGAACACTTTTTCCATCATCTTCTTTACCTTGGTCATCAATTGTTTTCCAATTGTTTTCCCTTTCCATCAATTACAACATAATTCTGACGTCCAACTCTCTCGATGATAGTTTTTTATGAGGGAATCTTGGCTAGTGCTATATAAAATTAGGTAAGAGAGTGGTATTCTCTTATTTTCATTTTATGGGGAAACACTTGCTATCTTCTTTAACAAGCTTGTGAGATTTCCTCCCCAAACAATATGAAGTTACCTTGAGAGTGGAGGTTAGCCTCTACTTATCTCTTCTTCCTAATTTCCACTACCTGGGTGTCTTCTGCATGAATGGCATGGATTTTTGTGAGTATAGAGGGGTTTGGGTTCTTAGGCCTGATCCATAGTGGCTCTCTTATTTCCTCATCCATTTTTTCTTCACCTTTTTGGCCCTAACTTCCTTATTCCTTAACCAAGGTGTCAAATATAAGAGTTATTCATTGCCCAATTATGGGTTTGAATCCCATATAGCTAAATATGTAAGAAAAATCTTATGGAGGTAGAAATCCAGAACCTTGTCATTCTCCTTCATATTTCATTGCTGAAAAACATCAATGAACTCTTTGGTATATTAAATATGGATGTTCCCTCTTTAGGAAATGTGATTCATCTCAAACATGCACCGTTGCTCTTTAAAAAATGGTAAGTAAGCCTTTGAAGGTTGTTTGAAACTAATTTCCTCCATGGGGAGGTGTGTCATAGCCCTAAGAGATGTTTGTAATGATGAAATTTGAGTGTCATTTTCTTATGGCAACCCTTGTGCATGCTACAATTGGCTTCTTAGCTATTTTTTATCATTTTCAAGTTTTTCCCTACTACTTTATTCATATAGCATTAATAAGGAAATCTCTTCCCTCACTTTTTTCATCTCATCCTTTATTCTAGAAATATCAACCACTCCCTTGTCTTGTGTTAGTCTCCTTCGTTGGTGAGCTTCTATTTTTTCTTCATCCACTTCACATAGTAAGTGGGGAACTAGGTGTTCGAGTAGTACTCTTCTTGATGTTCCTATAGTATGGGGACCAACCTTCAATTGGATAAGAGAAAAAGTAAGGTGGCTTCCTTGGGATTGGTTTATTCGTTTCTTTTTAGATTTTCTCTAATTATGTAGACTACTCCTATAGCAGGATAGCCTTCTCGTATAGGTGGGAAACCTACCCCTATAATTGTAATTGTTTCTCTTTGAACTCATGGAGCACTTTAATTTCACCTTGTTTTGCCTATGATTCTAGTAATCTTTTCCCTTATTCCTCCTATGGCCCTTCCCATTCTGGAATGGGTGTTTCCTCAATGGCAATGGGGGTAGCAAAAGGAGGTTTTGGCTTTCCATTGAACCATATCTTGGTTCTTTCCTTTTAGTATACATAATTTATTGAATATTCCTACTTTCTTTGGGTGGGTGCGAGTTCTAAGGTTTCATTGTGTTGTTTTAATCTCCTTATCTTCCTCTTCTAGGATTTATCCATTTTTCATCTCTGCAGGGTTTCCCATTGCCTTCATTTTCCTTTTCTTGGTTGAAATGTTTTGAGTTTTACAATAATTATTCTGTAGCCTCTAAGAAGTCCTTTTTGTTCATATACTAAAACATTAGTCCAAGGGATGTGATGTTGAAGGTTTTCCAATGCATTAATGACTATCAAGTTGTGATGAGCCAAGTAGCTATGCTTTTCCTCTTTGAATTTGGTGCTCATATATCTAAGGGACTAAAGAAGTTAGTAAGGGATAATTATTAACTCATGAGTTAGTTTAGCCTAAACTCTAAGCTAATATCGTAGTATGAATTGATAGGAATACACTATGCTCAAGTTACGCTCATAAGAAATGTATTTTAGAGCATGATAAGCCATCTCATCCAAGGGGCTAGGTAGTCTCTCCCTTATAATTCCATTTTAATCTTCATCAGGTTTCTCACTGGATAGTAATAACCCCGTAGGGGAAGTGGTGACTTTACTATTGGAATCTTCATTGAAATAATTTACTAGTCCCTTGACTGAAGTGACCAATTCTTGACCCTCAAGGTTTTAAAATTTTATTCCAAGTTCCATAGTAACCTCATCATCAAGCACTATGAGTTTCTCAAATAATCCTTGCTATTGCCAATTTTCCAAGTTGTTAGCATCAAAATTGAGATTTTGGTGAGTTATGGATGTATCATTGTGCTCCCTTCTATTAAAACCATGCCCCATTTTGTATGACAAGTTTTTTTCCAAAGGTTTTGGGTTTGCTTTCACAAATTTGGGTAGACAAGCTTTTAGTAAGAAAAAAGGAACTATTTCCATGTTGCTAAAGGACATCAAGTTTGTTGTGGTGGTAGGGTACTCAATTTTTTTCTACAACACAATGTAAATTAATTTGTAAAATAAACAAAACACATCCTTGTAACTCCCAAATCGGACCAAGATATATGAAAAATGATAAAAATTTATGATGGACTCTCCCCTTCCCTTAATTGATATTCTAGCACACAAATTCAGAATATTTGACTAATAATTTTCAACAAGGATCCAATAGAATGATACCAGATGCATGAGAAGTTGATGGTAAGTATTTAACTGTAATGTTTTTTGAGAGAACAAACTTTTACAACATGCATGGGGGTATTATATGTGAGTGATTTTAGTAGCACACTGCATTCCTGTAGCAAACTATTTGTCTCTTGTAGTGTTTTGTGGGTTGTCTCCTATAGCTCTGTAACATGAGTCCTATAAATTGTAGCTTCTTGCTCTAGTTATGGGCACTAGGAGGATGGGATATTTATCATTTTTTTCCATGGAAAAAATTCAATGGAGGATAGCTGGTGAGCACGATCTTACTCTCAATTTAAGGGGATATTATTTTAGGTGGTAGAGAAGGAGGGATAACTATTATGTAACCTTAACTTATAACATGTTTGTAATATTCTATAGGAATATGAAGTCTCTTGTAGCAAGCACAGATGTCCCTCATACTCACTTAAAAATCCTTCTGAAATGGAAGGGTGACTTTATAATTCATGAAAAAATAGATAATGTTGATGGAGACGGTTCTTGTTATGACTGTGATGAAAAGAATGGAGGAATTGAGTTGTTGTGTGGTTAAATATGGAAAACAATAGGGGAGAAAGAAAGTGATGATACATGATGATGAAATGAATAAGTTCTAGGGTGCTCCTATTACTTTTCTACACCCCATATGCCACAAATTTTGTTGAGATATAGCTCTTTTTCGAAACTGGCCATTCTTGTACCAATACAAGAATTTCCTATAACAATTCAAAGAAATTGAAAAAAACATATGGGAAAGTGATGGTGATTTTTTTATGATGTGGTACATAATGAAAGGGAATGGGAGTTGGTGTATGGATTCTACTTGGGCCCTCTTGGAGAGCTTGGGTAGATGACTTAGATCGATGATGCAAGTTGGACTATTTGATCCACTTTTCTACATCTTGTGAAGCCTGCACATGAATCAAGGTGAGACAAAAAAATATCTCTTTTCTTCTTCTTTCATTTTGTAGTTTTCTTCTCTTTTAGGGGTTCATAGCTACCTCTGATATCTATTAACTTGGTTTTACTTGCCAAAATAGTATATCTCGAGTACGTTCATATTGTGAATCTAATACTTGTATGGAATTGGTTATGAATATTTAGTAATGATAGTTAATTATCTAAATATGATTATTAGGTCATGAATAAAAGAAAATGGAAAATAATTATGAAGTTGTGAATAAATGAAGAGAGATTATGGAATACAAGTTAGTGATTGAAATTAATTACCCTTAAAAATGTAATACCTATGTAATGTACCTCATACACAACATATCTTTGTTTTTTTAAGAGGCAATTTATTATCCATCAATTTTCCATCTTTTATTGATGTAATTAGTATTATTATATTAATGACAGAGATCCTCTTATTACCTCCTTTACCGTAATTTGAATCTCAACACAAACTCTTGTACCTTGTAAAACTTTCAACCCTGTTGGGAAATATTTATTACGTATCTCTACATATGAATGTAATTGAATCACAATAAATTTTATTACTATTGTATCCTTTCTTAACTCTTTTCCAACGCATTTACAAATTTCACTATTTTGCAAACTAACGGGGTTGTGTCCTTTGATTTGCTATATTCTTAATCAAACCACTCAATGTTCATTGATCTAAAATATTTTTTCAGATCTTTTTGTATTTATATTTATAACTATCCACTTTGAATTTATCCTTATACCACGATAAAATATGTTTTTTCATCATCATATATCATACGATTTTTTTTGCATTACTTATAAACTAACATTTATACAAATGACCTTATGTGCCAAATTATACAACAACAAGAATATCTTTACACTATCAACTACCATTTTTAAACCACATTTTGTAGGGGTTATAATAATCATCGAGCTATGGTTATTGTTAAAAGTGTGGCTTATATTTTCCTGTGGTTCTTGAAGAAATTTTGTACATAAGGTGTTTTATTCTTGCTCATGTGTTTCTCGAAAAAGGGATACATGTGCTAGTTCTAACATCGATGATAGAGACGTGATCACATTAGATCAACAGTTCACCATCATTTAGGGTTAAGGAGTTTTGTCAATGATTACCATTTTCCATGTCATTTGCTCTGCTAAGTTTCTCATTTCATTCGGATGCCAAGAGGTTTCCATGACTCTACAACTCATTTTCCTTTTTTTTTGGTCAAGTAAGAGTGGAGCCTTCAATTAACCACAAGAAATGTTGCATATTTTACATGTCTTTATAGGTGTAAAGACAAACAAAAGAGAAACCCATCGATGGTTAACCGTTAATGGGGTCAGCAAAACCTGGTACAAAACCTGAAACCTTACACATAAAGCTTACACATAAACATTCGACGATTATCCAACTTGATAACCATTTGATAAGAACCCCACTAATCCAACGGTCCTTAAAGAAATCGCCTCGAAAACTTACACGATTCTTAACCTCTTTACGGAGCCGACAAAGAAAATAAACTATCAATTTATAAATCTTTGGGTCCATTCTCAAACTTAACCTCCTCCCATTTTGAAACCTGATATCCTTTCAATCAAGATCTCGTAAGATATTATGGTCATTAATGATATCACTCTGACAACATGCGAGACTCTTACCCATTTCACGGATCTGATATGGATTATAAGTCATTGGTTTATAAAAATTTGGGTCCAATCTAAGACGCAACCTCTGATCACTTTTCAAACCCGATATCCATACGATCAAGCCCCTGTTGATCTGATGGTCTTTAGAGATATCAGATCGAAAACTAGCGCGACCTTTACCCACTTTATGGAGCCGATAAATATTATAAACCGTTAATTTATAAATCTTCGGGTCCTCTTGAAGACTTAACCTTCGATCATTTTCCAACCCAATAGCCATTCAATGATGAAAGCCATTGAAATCTATGGCTAGTGGCCTTCCAAAGAGCCTGCTATTTACCATCTCCTCCTCCCCTGTAGTTAGCTCTGTCATAAGCATTTTTGTGGGATCAACAATTGTGTTTGACTTTTGCTTCCACTTACTCCTACTTCCACTAGTCTTTCTTCTAGAAGTTCTCCATGGTCTAGAAGTGATCCATGTCTTTGGCCGCCTATCTTAGGCAATCATCATGCAATTTCACCTAGGGTGTCGAATTCCAGGTATATCTACTATAACTTTCCTTGCACAACACTCCTTCATTCACCAGACGATCACCTAGCATATTGGCTTTTCTTCACACATGAACAAAGCTGACAGTTCTCAGGGTTTGCAAGTGGGAATGAATACACTAAAAAACCTACAATAGCAGCCAATGTTTTGAAACTTTTAGAGGTGTCATTCCATTACATATCTTCTTGGCCGCATTGATTACCAATTTAGAGTCTACTTCAATGATGGTGTTGTGTAAATTTGACTCGATCAGGATTTCCAGGCACTGCTCTAAGGCCATGAGCTCCACCATGTTATTAGTGGTATTTGCCAAATGACTATGAAATATGTCCTCTATGTAACCCTAATCATCTCTTATGACCCCGCCAAATCCAACCATCCCTGGGTTGCCCTTAGAGGCTCCGTTTATATTGATTTTCAAAAAGCCAAGAGGAGTAGCTTACTAGATGTCTTTACCAGCAGTTGTTTGGGTCACACCCTTGTTTATGCTTTGGGGAACTAGCAAATGGAGACCCAACTACATCAGTATGCGAGCATCCTAGGGCAAAGGAGGGTTCTTAGGAAGTTTCCACAAAAGGGCTCCAACAATGTCATTGATCTTCATAGTATTTGTGCAATGATGTTCTGGGTCGAGCCAATTTTGTTCTTGAAAATCCTGCCACTGTGTTCTTTCCAGACATCCCAAATTATAAACTCTAGAACCAGAGTACAAGCTTTGTTT
Organism: Pinus taeda; assembly: GCA_000404065.3. NCBI lineage: Eukaryota > Viridiplantae > Streptophyta > Pinopsida > Pinales > Pinaceae > Pinus > Pinus taeda. The sequence goes on from APFE030202116.1 coordinate 73,310, forward strand.
ATGATTTCATTACTCGAGAAGTCTTTCCTCCAATTATTCAAAGTGATGGTGATGTTGAATCTGTCCCTGGCATTTTGCGTGAAGACTGAGCTAACCCAATCGCACAAGGTAGAGGTGAATGGGTAGAGGATGAGTAAGTGTTCCATCATCTCCTCTTGTAAGCCAAAAAGATGACATTTGGATGTGCCAACGAAAACTCTTTTCATAAGATTCTCCCAAGTTATAATTTTCTTTCGTTGAACCAACCACATAAACAACTTTATTTTCATCCAATGCAAGTTCTACCAAAGGTTCTTCCATACCTGATTAGGGTTTTGATAATCAAACCCTAGGGCCATTCATTTAGCTTCCTTGAGTTTAAAGTTACCTTCAGTATTTATTCCTCATCTTAGTTGGTCAGATGAGGATGACACCAAAACCTTCCTCTGTTCCAAGTCTAGAGCAAGAGAGCCTGCTTGGGCCTTCAACAGGCTCTCTTCACTATAACCCAGATCCTTCCATATTCTCCTTTTAGCATTGTCCCTTACCTAATCCCAGAATTCACTTACCATAAGTAAACCTTTGTTGTCAGTGTCATTCTTCAGAGTGGTTACTTCTTCCCTAAACAAATTTTCTTCCTACTGCCAATTATCCTCCAAAAATCGTGCTAGGTTCCCAACTTAGATCTCCCAGAAACTATGTTGCTGGATAATGACTCTATTCTCCTAAGAAAGCTTCCGTATGTGGGAACCTTAATGAGCCCTAACATTTGGATATGATCCCTCTCCTCCCAATTATTTTCATATTTCTATTGCCAAATCCTGGCCCAAGGGGTTGCTGATTCCTTAAGCCACCTCCACCAAAGTTTCACTCCCAAAACTCTATTGAGGGTTTCAGGGTCATGAATCCCCAAACCACCATGGGCCTTAGGTTTGTAGAGCTTGTCCCAAGCTGCCAAAGACCACTTCTATTTCTCTTCCCCTTTGCCCAAAAGAAAATCTCTTTTAATATTCTTGATTTGCTGCGTAACTCCTTTAGGAGCAGGAGGAGCTAAAAACATGAAAATGTGAATAGCCTACAGGATATCCTCTGTAGGCACAAGACGCCCAGCCAAATTCAATGACCTACATCTCCATTTCCTAACCTTGTCCTGAAGTTTTTTAGTTACTGGCTCCCACACTCCCTTGCTCAGAGGTTTGTCTGTAAGAGGCATCCCAAGGCACGTGGAAGGTAACTGATTGCTTTGAAACCAGAGAATTTTGGTGAGGTTCCTCTAAATAGCAATGTCAATGTCAGAAAAGAAAACCTTTTATTTTCCAAGGCTCAACTCTGTACCAGCGACCATAGAAAAGCCGTTCAAGATTTGTTTGAAAGCTATGGCTTCCCTAACCATGGGAATACCTTGAAGCATTGTGTCATCCACAAATTGTTGATGAGTAGAAGAAACACCATTCAGGGTAAGTTTCAGACCCTCAATTCTTCCTTAAGCATTTTCCATTTTGATCTCTCTACCTAGCTCTTCCATCAACACAACAAAGAGGAAGGGGGAGAGTAGATCCACTTGTCTAAGACCCCTAGAAGGGATAAACGTTATAGAGGGAGAGCCGTTAAGCATGATAGAAAAACTAGTTGTGGATGCAAGGGCCATAACCCATCTTATCCAGTTGTGGTCAAAGCCATAAGCTCTTAGCACTACCCTCATGTAAGAACAACTTAGCTTATCATAAGCTTTCACTAGGTCAAGTTGTATTATGATACGAGATTGCTTATTGCTCTTAAGAGAGTGTATCACCTCGTGAGCTTGTATGATGTTATTGAGAATCTATCTTCCTTCCACATAACCAATTTTCTCCTCTGAGACAAGAGCTGGAAGAAGGTGCTTGAGTCTGCTAGCGATCACTTTAGAATTAATTTTGTACACCACATTACACAAAGCTATGGGTCTAAATCTGTCGGGTGTCATAGCTTTTTCCTACTTTAGGATCAAAGCAATGAAAGAGGCATTAAGAGCCTTCAAAACCGTTTTGCATCTTCTTGAGTCGTCCACAACATCAAGGATATCTTGTTTGATTGTTTTTGAGCAAGCTTTGAAGAAGTCCACGTTGAACCCATTCGGGCCAGGAGCTTTCCCATTTTGCATCTCATTCATAACTTCACTGACCTCCTCTTCAGACACTGGCCTATTGAGATTATGGTTGTCTTCCCTGGTTACAATCTTAGGAATGTACTTTGTGAAATTGTTAATAAATCGAGATCTGTCAACGAGAGGCTCCTCTGTTATGCTAAGGAAGTGTTGAACTAGGACAGATTCCATTTCTTTATGGGTGATGAACTCTTTCCCTTGAGAATATTTATGTTTTCGAATTATGTTATGTGACCTGTGATCCAAGGTTGATTTATGAAAAAACTTCGTGTTTCTTTCCCCTTCTCTAATCGACTACACCCTCGATTTCCGTCTCTAGAAAATCTCCTCTTGCATGCACCGATATTCCCTTTCATTTTGAAGGGAGTCAACTTGAGTTTTCCATTACTCGATAAACCCATCTGTGATGATGACCTTATTAATCTCCTAGAGTTTCTGCTCAACTTCTCTTTTGGCTTTAAAAATATTACCAAACTCTTTTTTGTTCCAATATTTAGGCTTCGATTTGATATGTTTAAGTCTTTGTTGTAGCATGAACATTTTAGTGCCTTCAATGGGCATATCTTCCATCCACCATTTATCAATATTGCTGGTGAAGCCATGGTGAGAGATCCAGACATTTTCAAACCTAAAAGGCTTGTTCCTTGGTGTACCCGTAAAAGTGGCTTCAAGCTGGACAGGCCAGTGGTCCGAGACTCCAAAGACAAGGATGAAAGCTGACATGTCAAGGCCTGTGAGAAGGAGGTCCTATGAGATTATGAATCTAACTAGTTTAGAGGCAACATGAGAAGCCCCTCCTCTCTTATTGTTCCAGGTAAAATTGCCATTTGTTGTTTCAGTGTCCACTACCCCCATGTTATTTATGAAGTTCTGGAAGGAAATAGAATCTCTGCTTAGTTTTCTGGTAACACCTTTTTTCTTTGTAAGAGATCTAATCATATTGAAATCCCCTACCAGAATCCAGGGCATATCATGATATCTCTCTCTTTGCTTCTCAAGGTAGGTGAGAAGCTTGAGTTTGTCTTCTAGTTGCTGAGGACCATAGACAGTTGTGATCATGTAGATATCCTTATCACCCAAAGGTTGAATCACCAATGATAGATAGTTCATGGATGCTTGAGCATCTAGGATTCCAAGTTTCTGGGCATCCTAAAGCATAAGAATCCCTGCCACCGAGTTGTCTGCTTTGACCTCTAGATGCTCATACTTTATTAACTTTATTAAGAATTTGATATGTATTTCTATGATCTTGTCAATTGAACACTTTGTTTCTTGAATAAAAACCATATCTGGTTTTTATTCTTTTATTATATTTCTAAGATTTCTTCATTTCCTTTTACTTCCTAGACCCCTAATGTTCCAGGTTGTGAGCTTCATTAAGAAAGGTTTATAAAGGTGTAACTTGTAAGATCTCTCATCTTACCTGAGTTAATATTGAGTTTCCCACATTTGTTCAACAACTCATTCTCTCTTTTTCTTACTCTTTTCCTACCTGGGTTCTTGGAAGAATGCATCGGTGTATCCTCCTTCGTTTTCACCACTCTATTCTCCTTGCTATCATGTTTTCTTTTATCTCTAGAACCCTTCGATTGGGTTCTCCAGAGGAAGAGTTGTTGAACCCTAGCAAACTCCTCTTTTGGTAGGGAGTCAACCCCTTTGGTGATTCCCTACTCCAAAAACATTTCTAGATATAAAGTATCTCTCTCCAGAATCTCCTACAGTTCATGGTCCTCCATTCCAGCCTTACTTTGGGTCATCTCATGGTCCCTACTAAGCTCCAATATAGTGCTTGGCATATCATACTTTGCTTGGTTGTTCTCTAATATATCCTCCATGCTAGCATCCCTTTCCTTCTCAATGGGATTATTCTTTGATTCCTGGTTTATCCCATTGTTTCCAACTTCTTCTTCTAAGATTTCATTTTTAGGAGTCCAGCTCCATTCACTCAGCTGCATTCCGATAGGGGCATGCCATAATCTGACCGAAAAGGTCATGCTAATCATTTCCCCTCATGTCTGGCTTCTGCTGGCATAGGTCTTTTGTCAATGATCACTAAAGTCCATGACAGTTAAGGTCTGGTCCTTTAATGGAAAGAAGTCATTTTCGATAATTAGGTCTAGGGATTAATCAGATTAGTCTTCAACTAAATCCATGCAGGCCAGAGTGAAGCCCTTACAAAGTTATGATTCAAATAGTTTCATCGTCATGTTGATAGACTTCGTCTGTTCTTCAAAAATCTGTTTTGAAGAAAAGTCAAACAGTGTCATTTGTGATAAAATTTTCAAAAAAAGTCGTCAATTGATTTCTTCAGGTGTAGTCATGGTTTCCGTGGGAAAATGCCCTGTCATACAATCCCTGCAAAAAGTGCTGAAAATTTCGTCATTTGAGCTAAAATTTTAAAGGGAAAAGTGAAATTCAGTGTTGCTTTAAATCAGTAAAAAAAGCCAAAATGAAACATTAGCAAAGTGGGTTTTTGAAGAAGCAAAAACTTAACCCATGACTTCAAAGTCTTTATATACAAGTTTCCACCAAAATCAAAGATATTGTGCTAATTAAGGTTATTGAGAAACATAGCAAAGTTTTTGAGAGGCAAAGTGTGTGTTTCGAGTGAGTGGGAGTCTTTTTCCAAAGCGCGGCGCACACACAGAGGGGTGCGGCGCACACACAAGGTGCGACGCTTAGGATTGGGAGCTCCAAATGAAAAATGGCTTGAATTTTTGGATTCAACATGCAAAATCACGACTAATAGTGCTTGGACAAGAAATTTAGGCATGATTTGAGTTTCCGGGAGGTCAAAAACACTCAAACAATGACCTCTCTGCCCCTATTTTGACACACAGGAAGTAGTCTTGGGAGAATGAAGATGTGGGGGGGAAAATGAGCACCAAATTTAGAAATTCCACTTGGGTTGGAAAGTAGATAGGTCAAGCTTTCCAAGAAGAACACTTGGGCACATTTTGGACTCCTGTAGGTGCCTCAAAGTAGCCTCCAAAGTTGTGTGGCACATATAGAATTGGGCGCATCGCATATAGGAAAAAGGTCAAATTCAGCTTCGTTTCGCAAAATTTCGATTTGCGACTTTCTCCAAGTGGGCCCGATCATCTACATTTCACTTTTTTGGAAACTAAGGCAAAGTCTAAAGAGTTTGGCTTCTATCCAAGTGGCAAAGGAAGGCAAAAGGTCACCTAAGCCATTTGTCATCTTTGTAATGCTGCACTTGTAGCTAATGGTTGGCTTTCCATCTCCATTTTGTAATAATTTGAGAAACTCCCCAACTCTTGGGCATTCTATCTCCTCGTGGCATGTTCTATTTATTGTATGCAAGCCATTTGCAAAGGGTTGGTTGGCTTGTAAGTTCTCGGAGACTGTGGGAAAGAAACTCTGTTTCTTCATTGTATATTTTGACAGATGAGTAATGAAAGGCAGCAACTCTGTTTCATGAGATTCATGTGGTTGTGAGTGTAGCAAATGTGTCTCTTATGTTTCATGTGTATTTCGTTATGTTTCAAATTTCATTTCATATTCATTTCCAGTGAAATTTTCTAAGTTAGATAAGGTAGAATTCATTTTTATTGCTCTGCTTGTGGGAAAATTTCATGTTCAGTGTTCTTTCTTCTGTTGAAAAGGATTCATGTACTTATGCCCTTTTCACCCTCGTAAGAAATCTCTCCATTCTGTGTTATTTCAAACTAAATTGCTAGACTTTCGTCCTATCTTGCCTCACGAAGTAATCTGTCCCTTTGTATTAAATTCTCTGCTCATTGTTGTCCGTTGGTCCCATACTATCCCAGAAACTCAGTCATTCATAAAAAATTGCTTCTTGTATCCATATTTCCTTACTAGTCTAATATCAATATTTCACTGAAAGTCATCTCAGACCATTTCGTTTACTTATTCACTGAGCATGACTCGGAGAGAGCCCTCTCTTGTTCTGGTAGAGCTAGCTATCAGACTGAGCGTGGTTTGTGGTTACCCTGAATTTTGCCTTCCTTCAGCCTAAGGCAGATTTAGGTGCTAACATAGTGGTGACTCTACCGGGGAATGAAATCAATCCCCTTACTTCTTGATAATTCTAAGCTTCTGGATGATAAGTTTAGGATTTGATAGGCTGAGTGAGTTGGTTGTGTCCTTTGATTTTTCTCAATAGCATGTTGGCTTCTAGAAGATATACTATAGCTAATCCAGATCCAGATCCTCCGCACATCTACGAAAATCACAATTTTATTTCAAGAATTCGTTGTCAAGAGAGCTCTATATCTCTCGTGTTCAAATCCCATTCATGCCCAGACATTTTTGAGTATCTTGAAGAACTAGAGTTTGATGAGCAGTTTGAACTATCGTTGTTCAAAACCAAATCCAAAAGGGCGGTTGAATCTACTGTCCACAATCCACAGTTCCTTGTAGACTTGGAGACGGAAAGGGCTAATCGGTCGATTCATAACTACATTATAACTCAGCTTCAAACTTCAATTGCTAGTCCCTTACAAACTGTGCACACTCCTCGAACACCTCTGAGGCCAAATCCACCAAGAGTGGTCGCTCCCCGTTTTGCACCCCTTGTTCTGCCTCAGGTTCTAGATGATATGCCTGCCGATTATCAAAGAAAAATCCCATTTTTTTATGGCACTCCTAACAACATTACTGCTCAGCAACATGTGGATAGAATGGCAGACTTCTATGAACTTCATGAGATCGATGCGGAGAATGTGGCAATGAGACTCTTTGTATAGACATTTGCAGGTGAAGTGAGGAAATGGTTCAGAGGTTTGCCGGCTACACGCATCGCTACCTTGGCTGGCCTAGAAAGACAATTTTTAAACTGCTGGGAAGTGAAAAAGAATCCTCTTCAAATTCTGGCTGAATATGAGCAAATCAAAAGAAACACCGGTGAGTCAGTCCAAGACTATTGCATTAGATTCAATTTAGTTTATAACGAAATTCCAAATCATCTAAGGCACCTATGGGACTAGCCATGGTGAAGTTCCCAGATGGTTTTGATGCTGACATGGCTTATCAATTAAGATAAAGAGAACCGGCCACAATGGAAGACATGCAAAAGATAGCGGTCAGTGTTGAAGAAAATCTGCTGACCAAGGGAGATAGAGCAAAGGCAGAGAAGAAGGTCACCGTAAAAGAAGAATCTTCCTCGGTAGATCAACTACTTCGAAAGGTAGAACAGATGCTTGAAAGGGTGAAACTTGAAAAACCTGAGCCACAAGTTAGAAATCCTAACTTTCGTGGTCAACAACAACCACAATATAGAATAAGACAGAGAGATCAACGAGCTCAAGAGCAGACAACACAATAGCCAGTGCAGACACCTTTGCAGCAAAATTTTGTGCATGGACCAGAAGAAGATGGGGACGGAAATATAATAGGTGAGGAAAACCACCTCTTTACTCCCGATGATTTGCCTATTTATCTTACTAAGGATGAGGAGTATGTAGAAAGTTCAGCTGTACACAAAGACATAGATTTCATTCTAGCAAATGATATCGTCTTGGAGGAAGAATTAGATGAGTACCAAAGAGGCTATATGAATGCTTTGTCCACCCAGCAGCAGCGATATTCACTTAGAAATAGAGATGTGTCGGTCAAACCAATTCAGAAAAGGAAGGATGTTGAGGCATCAAAGAATGATTCATCACTTACACAAAGGAAAGCAAAGGAGACGGTTGGTCCGAAGGGCAGCAAATCACCATCAACAAAACAATCACATCAGCAAGTTGCATCGAAAGAGAAGGAAAGGAAAGAAATCTCAGTCAAAGAGGTAGAAAAGGTTCCCGCTTTTAATTTAGAGAATTAGATTTCTAAATTAAAGGTATCCATTCCCTTGACTGAAATAATGAGGAACAACAGTTATAGAGGGTAGGTATCTAAAATGTTGAATTTGGACCCAATGTCTGACATGGTGAATGTAGAAGATGATCAACCTAAAAATATTTTTGGGCCAACATCGAATGGTGAGTCTCCTGATAGTGATGTTCCACCCTTTTATATCAGTCTAAGATTGCATGATTTTGTGTTACATAACACCATGTTCGATTCTAGAGCTTATCACAATCTCATGCCCAAGGCTATCATGGATAAACTGGGTTTGGATATCACTGAGCAATACCATGATCTCTATTCATTTGATTCCAACAGATTAAGATGTATAGGGCTCATCAAAGACTTGGTTGTGAGTCTGGATTAGCTCCCAATGAAGAATGATTTGATGGATGTTGTTGTAGCAGATATTCCTCCCAGGTTTGGCATGCTTCTTTCCAGGTCTTGGGTAGCAAAACTGAAAGGGATACTACAACTATATTTCTCCTATGCAATGATTATGGTGTTTGGCCAAATGAGGAAACCGTATCGCGAACAAAAAATGAAATACATGATCACAAGCAAGGAGAAACCAATAAAACATCCAATTAATTATGTACATACAGATTTAGAGTCTTTTGTTTTGTATTCATATATTTTTAATGATATCGATAGTCAGTTGGTAGAAGCAAAGGATATTCCAGAAATAACAGAAAAATTCAGAGGAGTTTTAAAGAAAGAAGAACAAGAACAACAGAACATCGTTAAGTGATTAGCTGAAAGCAATGGACAACAAGCAAACAAGGCACAGCAAATGGATTTCCAGCACTTGCAAGAGGAGGACGAAGGTTTGTGGACCATGGATTTTGATGGAGTAGTGGGAAATGATGGTGCTGGATTCAGAATTTGGGTACGCAGTCATTTCTCTGCCCCAAACAAAGTCCCTAGTAACGTTCGGGTATACTCTTACAAGTTGGCTTTTGATTGTTCAAATAATGAAGCTAAGTATGAAGCTCTGATTGCTGGCCTAAAGATTCTAAGAAAGCTGAATGCTAAGAGGATTTCAGTATATGGCGACTCTGAATTGGTGATTAAGTAGGTCAAAGGCGAATATCAAGCAAAGCATCCTTGGATGCGGGCTTACCGTAATGCAGTTCTAGACATCCTAAAATTATTTTCAGAATATACCTTGACATGTGTGCCTCGTATACAAAATAGTATTGCTGATGCTCTTCCCAAGGCAGCAAGTAGTTTGAAAATCCCGATGAACTCCAGCAATAAATTCGAAATCCATGTCAAGCATCATCCAAATTTTCTAAGATGATGAGGAGATTGATGATTTTATGCAAAATAAAGGCAAGTTCAAAGAGACCTCAATTGATGTAGAAAATGATGATGGTAAAGGTAATGGTACAGATGAGGTGCAGATTAATGAAATGGATGTGTTGCAGCTGAAGAATAACGTTATTCCTAAAGGCCTGATACCTTTAAAAGAACTTTTTGATCAAGATGATGTAGCTCGCAAGCCAACATTGCAGCCAACAGAGAAGGGTGTGGAAGAGGTCAATATCGGAACAACTGCTAATCCTAAATTGGTAAAATTTTCCAAAGCACTGCCACCAAAGATCAAGGACAAATATATCATTTTGTTGTCTTCATTTGTAGATGTGTTTGCTTGGGACTATTCTGACTTAAATACATATGATACCAATATAATTCTACACACTATACCCATAAAGCCCAATCAGAAACCATTCAGACAGAAGTTGAGAAGGCTAAATCCAAAGTTGCTGCCATCTATTGAAAAGGAGATCAACAAGTTGTACAAATCAGGGATCATTGTGCCCATCAGATTTTTGGATTGGATATCTAACTTGGTGCCCGTACAAAAGAAGACAGGTGAGATTCACTTATGCATCGATTTTAGAAATCTCAATAAAGTTTCACTGAAAGACAACTATCCACTGCCCAAAATGGATCATATACTTCAGCGAGAGGTGGGAGCATCTCGTATGTCACTACATGATGGTTATTCCGGATATAACCAAGTTTATGTCCATGAAGATGACCGAGACAAGACAACGTTCACCACTCCATGGGGAACCTTTCATTATGCTAAAATGCTTTTCGGTTTGAAGAACGTAGGTGCCACATTTTAGCATGCAATGGACTTGGCTTTTGCAAATGAGAAGGATGTCTTTTTGGTTGTGTACGTGGACGATTTGACGGTGTTTTCCAAATCTAATGAAGAGCACATGTACCATCTAAAAACTATCTTTCAAAAGTGCAGAAAATATGGCTTGTCATTGAATCTGAAGAAGAGCTTGTTCGCCATGGAGGAAGGAAAACTACTAGAGAACATTATCTCAAAATATGGCATTCGTATTGACCCAGCACGTGTGCAAGTAATTCAGCAAATCGATCTGCCCCAGAATAAGAAAGAAATACAATCCTTCAATGGTAAAATGAATTTTCTACGCCGCTTTGTACCTAATCTTGCGGAACACCTAAGTGAGATGAAAAACATGCTTAAGAAGGATAGCCAAGTGAAATGGACGGAGGAGGCTGTAAAATATTTCAATTTGGTCAAACTGGCTCTTTCTTCAGCTCCCGTTCTAGTAAGCCTGGACTACACTCAGGATTTAATATTGTTCTCATTTGCTTCGGAACACACCATGGCAGCTGTGTTATTACAGGAAAGAGATGATCATGAAAGACCCATTGCATTCTTCAGCAGAGCTATAGGAGATGCAACCTTAAAATACAACATCATTGAGAAGCAAGCCCTTGCACTTGTGAAGGCATTGAAAGATTTCCGGGTATATATTCTACACTCTCATATTTTGGCCTATGTTTCTAACGCTCCTGTCAAAGATGTTTTAGTGCAGACCGATGCAGAAGGAAGACGAGGAAAGTGGATTGTAGCCTTGCTGGAATATGATGTGGAAATAAAGCCCACAAAGCTAGTTAAAGGATAGGGATTGGCAAAGTTAATGGTCGAATCAAACTTGCACGCCTTGGACATAAATCTGATCGATGCTATGTCTAATGAGAATGAGGAAGGATCATCAATTCATGTATTTGAAATGTTTTCTCTTTGTCCATGGTATTTAGATATCATATATGTGCTTAAAACTTTGTCACCACCACTCGACATGACTAGAAACAAAGCGAGGACACTCAAGTTGAAGGCTGCCAAGTTTTGCATCTAAATTCTACACTGTATTGGAAAGATCTCGGTGGCATTTTGTTAAATTGTTTGGTGGAAAAGGAAGCAAAGAAGGTCATGGAGGACTGCCACCAAGGAGACTGTGGTGGTCACCTTTTTTGGAAGTCAACAGTAAATAAAATTTTGAGAGCAGGGTACTATTGGCCGACATTGTTTGCTGATGTATATAAGATGGTCAAGTGCTGCCATAAGTGTTATATTTTCGAAGGAAAATAGAAGTTATAGCCTTTACCACTTAAGCCTATAGAGTTGAGTGCCCCTTTCCAGCAATGGGGGTTGGATTTCATTGGTGAAATTCATCCCGCTTCTTCTGGTCAGCACAGATGGATCCTCATACCGATAGATTATTTCATGAAATGGATCGAGGCAATTCCCACCAGACAAGCTACTGATGCATTAATCATTTCATTCCTTGAGAATAACATCTTGTCTCACTTTGGTTGCCCGAATAAGTTAATCACTGATAATGCAACAACTTTCAAATAAAAAAGGATGGTAGAGTTTTTTCATAAATATCATATCATTTTGGGTCACTCAACTACCTATCATCCACAAGGCAATGGATTGGTGGAGTCTTCGAACAAATCATTGGTCAACATCATTAAGAAGCTACTAGAAATAAATAAGAAGAGCTAGCATAAGAGGTTGGTCAATGCAGTTTGGGCAGATCAGGTGAGTCAGAAGAAATCCATTGGTATGTCACCGTTTGAGCTTGTTTATGGACTTGATACAGTATTTCCCACCTCTCTCGCTGCCTCGGTAATCAAACTTCTTCAGGAGGCTGGCAGCGAAGAAGATCCCATGCAGAGAAGGTTCAATCAAATGGTCCACTTGCAGCAGACTAGAGAAGAAGTTTTCAAGAACCCATCCAAATTGCAGGAGAAGATTAAAAAAATTTATCACAGAAAAGCAAAGGTAGACAAATTTCAGTTGGATGATGTGGTGCTGAAGTGGGATGCAAGAAATGAGGAAAAAGGTAAGCACGGTAAGTTCGAGAATCTCTGGAAAGGTCCCTTTAAAATTGCAACATATCAAGGTTAGAATGCTTTTCTTCTGAAGGAAATGAATGGGGAAGATTGTCTAGGAGGGCTGATCAATGTTCAGATGCTAAAGCGGTACCATTTCTGAGTTATTAACGCTGCTTCCACTGTCGTTGTAAATACCATTTTTATTTTAGTTTGGTTAGAGTTTGTCAAATTAGTATTCAAGTCATTTCAATATCAAATTTAAGTCAGATTTTTGGTCATTTCAGTTTCATAAATGAGTCAGAGTCATGTTTTGTTTATCGAAAAAATGACTCCATAGCCTAATGGACGAAGGCACTATCTAGCTCTTCCAAAGATATGTTGTTCTTGGCACCTCCAAGGAGATACCATCCCCCATTGGAGCCAATGTTAGAGTCGGTCTTGTTAGTCCTCCGTCAGAGATCAAAACTCCTTATGCATTTCATTTTTAGGAGTCTTGCTCCATTCACTCAGCTGCATTCTGCTAGGGGCATGCCATAATTTGACAGAAAAGGTCATGCTAGTCATATCCCCTCATCTCTGGCTTCTACTGGCTTAGGTCTTTTGTCAATGATCACTAAAATCCATGACAGTCAAGGTCTGGTCCTTTAATGGACAAAAGTCATTTTCGATAATTAGGTCTAGGGATTAATCAAATTGGTCTTCAACCAAAGCCATGCAAGCCAGAGTGAGGCCCTTACAAAGTTATGATTCAAAGATTTTTATCGTCATGTTGATAGACTTTGACTGTTCTTCAAAACTCTATTTTGAAGAAAAGTCAAACAGTGTCATTTGTGATAAAATTTTCAAAAAAGTCATCAGTTGATTTCTTCAGGTGCAGTCATGGTTTCTATGGCCAAATTCCCTTTCATGCAATCCCCGCAAAGAGTGCCAAAAATTTCATCATTTGAGCTAAAATTTCAAAGGGAAAAGTGAAATGCAGTGTTGCTTTAAATCAGTGAAAAAAGGCAAAATGAAACATTAGCAAAGTGGGTTTTCGAAGAAGCAAAAATTTAACCCATGACTTCAAAGTCTTTATATACAAGTTTCCACCAAAATCAAAGTTATTGTGCTAATCAAGGTTATTGACAAACATAGCAAAGTGTTTGAGAGGCAAAGTGCATGTTTGGAGTGAGTGGGAGTCATTTTCCAGAGCGCGACGCACACATAGAGGGGCGCGGTGCACACACAGAGGGACGCGGCGCACACACAGGGCACGACGCTTAGGATTGGGAGCTCCAAATGACAAATGGCTTTCATTTTTGGATTCAACATACAAAATCACGACTACTAGTGCTTGGAAAAGAAATTTGGGCATGATTTGAGTTTCCAAGAGGTCAAAAACACTCAAAAAACTAACCTCTCTACCCCTATTTTGACACACAGGAAGCAGTCTTGGGAGAATGAAGATTTGGGGGGGGGGGAGGCGGGGGTAAATGAGCACCGAATTCAAAAATTCCACTTGGGTTGGAAAGTAGGCAGGTCAGGCTTTCCAACAAGCACACATGGGCACATTTTGAACTCTTGCAGGTGCCTCAAAATAGCCTCCAAAGTGGCGTGGAGCATATAGAATTAGGCGTGGCGCATATAGGGAAAAAGGCCAAATTCACCTCTGTTTTGCGAAATTTTGATTCGCGACTTTCTCCAAGTGGTCCCACTCATCTACATTTCACTTTTTTCAGCATCTAAAGCAAAGTTTAAAGATTTTGGCTTCTATCGATGTGGCAAAGGAAGGCAAACGGTCACCCAAGCCATTTGTCATCTTTGTAACGCTTCACCTCTAGCTAATGGTTGGCTTTCCATCTCCATTTTGTAATAATTTTAGAAACTCCCCAACTCTTGGGCATTCTATCTCCTCATGGCATGTTCTATTTATTGTATGCAAACCATTTGCAAAGGGTTGGTTGGATTGTAACTTCTGGGAGACTGTGGGAAAGAAACTCTGTTTCTTCATTGTATATTTTGACAGAGGATTAATGAAAGGCAGCAGCTCTGTTTCACGAGACATGTGGTTGTGAGTGTAGCAAATGTGTCTCTTATGTTTCATGTGTATTTTTTCATGTTTGATAGTTCATTTCATATTCATTTCCAGTGAAATTTTCTAAGTTAGATAAGGTAGAATTCATTTTTATTGCTCTGCCTGTGGGAAAATTTCATGTTCATTGTTCTTTCTTCTGTTGAAAAGGATTCATGTACTTATGACCTTTTCACTCCCCTAAGCAATCTCTCCATTCCGTGTTATTTCAAACTAAATTGCTAGACTTTCCGCCTGTGTTGCCTCACGAAGTAATATATGCCTTTGTATCAAATTCTCTACTCATTATTGTCCATTAGTCCCATACTATCCCAGAAACTCAGTCATTCATAAAAAATTGCTTCTTGTATCCATATTTCCTTACTAGCCTAAGATCAATATTTCACTGAAAGTCATCTCAGACTGTTTTGTTTACTTATTCACTGAGCGTGACTCAGAGAGAGCCCTCTCCTGTTTTGGTAGGGCTAGCTACCAGACTGAGTGTGGTTTGTGGTTACCCTGAATTTTGCCTTGCTTCAGCCTAAGGCAGATTTAGGTGCTAACAAGTGGAAATGCATATTACAAATCTAAAATATTGATTGTAAAGAAAGCATTGAAATTGTGATCTAAAAGAAAATGTGCAAATATATTATGTGGAATATAGCCAACAAGGAAGAGGCTGTAACTTAGAGTTGTTGGTGATCCTTCCTCATCATTCCTATTCCAACAAAACCAATTCCACCATAAATCATAACACAATTAAAAATAAGAAAGCATTAATATTAAATGCATAAAAACGATTTCTAATTCAATTCATAGATCACAAGTAAGAGAAACTAATTTAGGTTTCTTGGTAGGCTAAATTGTCCTATTTTAAGCTAAGAACCTATTCATTCCTGTACGTTTCTGTAATATCATGCACATTCCTGCACCCTCTTTATATTTTCATATTTAAAGGTTTGTCATGTACTTAATCATTTATTTATGAATTTTATAACTTTAATTATCCTTGCAACTAACATTTCTCTTTCCTCAAGTATTTGATAAGAAATCTATTGAAAATAACACTGAGAGGGGGGGTGAATCAGTGTCATCAAATTCTTTTTCAAATTATACAAATATTTGTAGATCTGACTAATGAATATTCCACATACCTTCCAGACTTATAATTTAATTTATTCTTCAGATGTTGATCATTAATTTGTGTGTCAGAACGGTATAACAATAAACAAAAAAAATAGAGCGGATAGTCACACCAAAGAACACAGGATATAAGGTCGAAACCTAATGTGGGTGAAAATCACCTGCTCCAATATGTCTCTATCTTCTTTTTACAATGATTTTGTACTGGTGCAGTCTTATAGCAGCACACAGGCTTCAACTTGCAGAAGGATACAACCTTTTCTCATTCTCCAGACTCTCCTGGAAGGGAGCTACAACCCCCTTAGCTCTTGCACTAGTTGAGGTACTAGTACGTAGGCGCTGACCTACTAAAGCTTCAACCTTCTCTTTTCTTCCAGGAACCACGTTTCATAAATTTTCAAACTGGATCCATGAATATCAATCAAACATCAAATAGATCTGCAATCAACCAACTTCCTTATACAAATACTGAATCAATAACTTCTTAGCACACAGCAACCAGACACCAATTCAGAACCTTGAATACTACAGTAATAGACAAAAACAACTAAAACATATTTCAAGAGAAGTCCACAACTTCACTAATAGAAACCTATGGGTATCCACACCTCTGTTGTCTCGAGCCTATCGACCTCCACACCTGCTCTGTGTCTATACTGCAAACCTTCGCACCTGCACTGTGCCGAGCCTGTGGACCTCTGCACCTGCACTGTGTCTAGCCTGCCGACCTCTGCACCTGTGCTGTGTCAAGCCTGCGGACCTCTGCACCTGCGCTGTGTCGTGCATGTGGACCTCCAGGTATAGACAATTTATCAGACTTCAATTATACCCCAGACTATCATATTTACAGATCTGATCATGCGCCAAAGAGATCTCGACTCATCAGTAGATCTGTCTTGTAATGCTCAGGTTTCTGCTTGATCTAGCTATAACTCACCAATTGATGACCAATATTTTCAGACCTTGCTCTTCTTAAGATATTCAACACGACCATGTCCAGCCAAATGATCTCCTTTCCTTTTTATAGACTAGGCCTTCCTCAAACCATGGTCCAAAACCATAGAGATCCAATACTAGGGACCCAAAACCTGGGTTCAATACTTTAGATTCAAAAACCATGGACCAAAACCATAGGATCAAAAATGTCAGACTAGATACCATGGACCATCCCACGTGTGCACGTTTCTCTCTGCATGGAAGTGCACGTACTTTATGTCCGCACTTTTTGTTCAGTACACCTGTGAAGGTGTCCGCACCTTTTGATCAGTGCACCTGTGGAACCTGCCGATGACCGTAGCTTTGTGAGTCAAGAACCTACGAATCTCTCATTTCCTACTATTTTGAGAGCCTAAACATGTGATTTGACATTTGAGTGAGTTGCCATCAAGGACAACACCTGTACCATAGTGCCAAACCTATGTCATAATGCCAACAATCTCCCCCTTCGGACTTGATGGCAACCCCAAGTCACTCAAATTCATTCTCCCCCTTTGACATCAAGGGCAAAAGGTTATGCTCCCCCTGAGGTTATGCTGAATTTTCTGCTCTACTATGCTATCCAAGCTCCCCCTGACTGTAGGCAAGATCTGCAAGAAGTTGTTCTACAAGAGAAACATGAATTTATACACTATAAATGACCTTCCTACGACCAAATACTCATACATCCATCTCCCAACAAAGTGTAATTGACCAAAAATTTACACATGATAAAGACAAAAACATTACTTCATTCATCCCAGGCATAGTGGGGAAACCAAGATAGGACGTTACATGACCTTGATAAGGAAAGAAAAGAAATACATGCTATAGAGATCAATTATCTGTCAATCATCATTCAGACCAGCAACCATGTTCTCCCTCTGCACCTGTTCCACCTGAAATCAAAACAACTGTGAAATTGAACCAAGATCTTCTAAGATAATGCCAACAATGCATTATCAGAAGAACATATCCTCCCCCTAAACCTGTGCCAGCTGATCTCTGTTAGACCTAGTACAGACTCTTTTCATCCTGAGTCTAGCCCCACTGCTTTTCTTCAAACCAAAATATACGCGATTATACCCACAGAAACTTGCGTATATACGTGGATTACCCACTTGAAACTCACTTATAACCATTAATCTCTGAAACCAAACAAGATTCAACAACAAGATGATGCATCAACTATCCCCAGCTTCTGTTTGAGGTATTCAAATGTCTCCCTAGGCAGTGGTTTGGTGAGTATATCAAAAACTTGTTCCTTAGATGGAACATACTCCAACATGACCTTTTGTTCAAGCACTTGTTTCCGGAGAAAATGATACTTGATAGGTATGTGCTTAGTCTTTCAATGCATGACAGGATTCTTTGAAATACCGATTGCACTTGTATTATCACAGAAAATGGAAATAGGTGGAGTATAAGTGATTTGAATATCTTGCAATGTTTGCATCATCCAAAGGATTTATGTGCAACAAGATGCAGCAGCTACATATTCTACTTCAGCTGTAGATAATGTAATGGAACTTTGTTTCTTGCTGAACCAAGATACTAATCTAGGACCCATGAAGAATGCACCACCACTAGTGATTTTCCTGTCATCCACGCTTCCTGCCCAATGTGCATCTGGATAAGCATGAAGTGTGAGATTTGTATCTCTAGGATACCATAAACCATAGTTTTGAGTCCCTTGAAGATACTTGAAAATTCTCTTAACGGCCTGAAGATGAGTTTCCTTTGGATTTTCCTGAAACCTTCCAACTATCTGTACTGCATGCATAATGTTTGGTCAGGTACCTGTTAGATAGAGCAGACTACCAATCATGGATTTATAGGTTGGTTGATGTACTGCTACCGATTCATCATTTGCACATACGCTGCATCTTGTCACCATAGGGGTACATATTGGTTTCGAATCCTCCATCCCATATTTCTTCAAGATCTACTTGAGATATTTGGTTTGTGATAGAAAAATGCCATCTTTGTTTTGTTGGACTTGTAAACCAAGAAAATATATGAGCTCACAAACATGGAAATTTCAAGCTCTTTCTACATCACCAAGGCAAAATTCTGACTCATATCTTCTTCATTGCTACTAAAGATGATATCATTAACATACACAACAAGTATCAGCAACTTATCATTGTCAAATTTTATATATATATTGCTATAAGTTGATCCTTTTATAAAACCTTGTTGATGGAGGTACTTATCCAACCGATAATACCACGCCCTTGGAGCCTGTTTAAGGCCATAGAGAGCCTTTTTGAGTTTGCATACAAGTTTTAGATCATTTCGAAGAATAAACCCATTTGGTTGTTCAATATATACTTCTTCATTTAAGTCTCCATTGAGAAAGGTAGATTTCACGTCCATCTGAAATACTTTGAACTTCCGAAAGCTAGAGAGAGCAAGGAACATTCTTATAGCCTCAAGTCTGGAAATTGGAGCAAAAGTTTCTTCAAAGTCCATGCCTTCTTGTTGTGCATATCCTTTACAAACAAGTCTTGCCTTTTTTCTAACCACATCCCCATTTTCATTTAGCTTATTTTTTAAAATCCATTTTGTCCCTATGACATTCTTATCTTTTGGTCTAGGAACCAACTCCCAAGTGTTATTCCTTTCAATCTGCTCAATGTCTTCCTCCGTGGTCTTGACCCAGCATTCATCTTTGCAAGCCTTTCTTATATTTTGTGGTTCAGTGGAGGAGAGTAATGCTAGATAGCTTGAAGCTTCTGAAATGGTTCTTCTTGTTTGAACACCTTCCTCTATCTATCCTAGAATTTGAGATTCTGGATGATTCTTTTGAACGTATCTCGATGGAGTTTTTTCTTCTATCCTTATCTGTTCTTCTGGTGCATCATGTGTTTCTTCTTTATCATGAATCTGATTTGATGTTGACAAGTAGTCTTCGCCATCTTCGAAATCTTCAGATTTTATCTGCTTAGGAGTGTTTCCTTCTTCGTCAACCACTACACCAATGCTTTCAACAATTTTACCAAGTCTTTTATTGTAACATTTGTACGCTTTGCTGTGGGGAGAGTAGCCAAGTAAAATTCCTTCATCTGCTCTAGGTTCAAACTTGCCAAGATTTTCATCATTCCTTTTAATGTAGCATTTGCTTCCAAAAATTTTGAAGTATTTTACCATGGGAGTCTTACCATACCAAAGTTCATAAGGAGTCCGAGTGCTGTTTACCCAGACATTTGTCTTGTTGAGAATAGTAACAGTGGAAAATGTGGCTTCACCCCAGAAGGTTGTAGGAGTTCCACACTCATCAAGCATAGCATGAGCCATTTGTTGAACCTTTCTATTCATCCTTTCCACTACTCCATTTTGTTGAGGAGTCCTTGCAGCAGAGAATTCCCTTCTTATTCCATGTTCTTCACAAAAATCGAAAAACTCATATGAGGTAAATTCCCCTCCTCAATCAGATCTGAGGCATTTGATTCTATGATCAGATTCATTTTCAACCAAAGCTGTGAATGACTTGAACTTTTCGAAAGCTTCATCTTTATACTTCATGAGTCCTATCCAACACATCCTTGAAAAGTCGTCAATGAACAATATGAAATAGTCTTCTCCTCGAGGTGACCTCTTCCTAGTTGGACCACATATATCGGTGTGGACCAGTTCAAGTGGCTTGCTAGCTGACCCTTCCTTCTCACGGAAATTAGTTCTGGTTTGCTTACCAAATTGACATGATTTTCATATTGTATTGTCTAGAATTCTGATGTCAGGAAGATCACGAACCGCCTGATATTTGCATGCTTTCCTTATCTGAGAGAAGCTAAGATGCCCCAATCTTCTATGCCATAGCCTGTGTTCATCATCCTTTCTTAGATAACATTGTTATTCTCCTTCTTTGAATATGTATAAATTATTTGGAGTTCTTATGCCTTTGATCACTATTTTTCCTGTGTCAAGCTCACGGACAATACATCCATTTGATCGAAATATTACCTCGGTTCCTTGATCGCACATTTGACTGACACTCAATATATTATGATTTAAGCCATCAACATACATAACACTTCTAGCTTTGACCTTCTTTTCCAAATGAGTAGAACCTTTACCTTTTATGAATGCATGGGTGTCATTTCCAAATGATACCTTCTTTTCCCTTTCTAAGGCAGTATATGACTGAAGTTTTTCTTTATCACCTGTCATATGTTTCGAGCATCCACTGTCAATGTACCATTGATTTTCTTGTCCTTTTGCATATAAGGCTATCCCACATATTTCCGGTTGTGGTTCTTTCTTTTTCCATGTTTTGGAACTCAATGAAGCTGGCTCCTTTTGAGTTGTTTGCCGAAACCCACTTCTGCATTCAAAGTCTTCATGATCGAAATTGTTACAGATAGAACATTCTATTTCATTTTCAAGAGAAGAGAAGTTATTGCAGGTTCTTTTCATGATTCTTGTCATACTCCTTTGTTTCTGAGCTTCCCTAGTCATGATGGTCTTATAGGCAACACATTGATCATCTTGATGACCAAAGTTATGACAAGAGAAACATTGGCCATTGAAGAAATTCCTGCAATTATCAAATCTACCAATCATATGACTATAGTTTCCATTGAAATCCATTCTTGATCTAGAATGATTTACCTATGGTCGATTGAAGCTTCTATTCATCCTTGAAGTAGATTTCCCCCGATTTACTTGGTAATTTGCATTATTCTTCTGGTGTCGATTGTCGACTTGTTCACTTCTGCTTGCTGCATCAAGATAACTTTTGGAGGTGGATGGATTTTGCGCTTGCCTCTCAGCTTGAAATGCTTCTTTGGAATATCCGAGACCGGTCTCGATTAGAGGAGAACGCTGCATTTTGATAATCTCATCTAAAGTTTCAGATCCTTTAGCAAATCTGAGATTAAGGGCTTTTTTTTTCTCAATTTCTTTTCTAAGTCCCACAATTTCACATTCTAACTCTTCATTGTGTTTAT
>APFE030202116.1:101994-141988 GCA_000404065.3 Pinus taeda
TACTAATATTTATATTTTCTATTAAATAGTTAATACTTTTAACGATTTATTAAACTACCAATTTAATTAAATTTACTTTATACCCACAATTTATATATAGGTAAGGTCCCTTATTTCCTTTTAATTTATAACTGGTTTGTTTGACCGTGTTCCCTAGTCAAATTTAGATGTTGTCCTAGTTGGCCGTTAGAGGCTCTGCTCAAAGTATTTAACTGGCAAAGATAGATATGATTTTTCAACTTGTCCTGATGATGAACCACACGAGTCGGTTCGAAACACGTCGACAATAATTTTCTGAATGTGATTTACGCCAAAATTTCTTCTTATAATTGTTATGGATCACAGAAGCCTCAATTCGACCAAATATGAAACTCTTTCTCATATAGGACATTCGTTTACTTGTAGAAATTACAAACAGACACAAAATTATCATGCATGAACTCTCAAATTGGATTTTGGAAACAACAGTTCAGGTGTGACACAACCTAAGAGGGGAAGGAGGAAACTAGTGGTGTTGTAGAGACCAATTTGAACCATAGTCAACCTTCTCAATTTAACGGAAGACTGGAGCGGTTTGATCAAGGGAAAAAAAATGGTAGAGCATGAGGATCATCCTGAGGGGACTAGCTAGAATCAGGTAATTGATGAATAATCCACCTTTGGATTTCTAATAGTGGATCCCAAAACAATTACTCAAATGAAGAACATCCTACCATCGGCTCTCCGACATTTATATGATAAGGTGCACGGAGATCCTAATTATTTTCTTTTTGAGTTTGACATCCTATGTAGAAGCTATGATTATTCTTCTGATGCCCGAAAGTTAAATTCATTCCCTGCCACTCTCAAGGACTCAACCTTGTGCTGGTTCATGGGACTAGCAAGGAAAACTATAATTTCTTTGGACAAAATGAAGAGGGTGTTTTTGACTAAATAGTAGGAATATTGTAAAACTAGAGAAATGTAGGACGAGATATTTACCATTGTGCAAGGTGATGATGAGACCTTGGAGGATTACTTAGAGAGATGTTTATACATCCTTTAGAGGTCAAAACACAAATTTGACATAAGTACTATCAAGACCTTCTTCTTACATGGAATTACTAAAGATTCTAGGCATAATATAAATTTATTACGACAAGGGGATATTTCTCAGAAAGATTTTGATCAAATTTCTGACTTGTGCAGCAATTTTCAAGGAATCAATCTAGATCCAATAGAGGAAATCAAAATAAAACTAGTAAACATGGATCTACAATGATATGATTATTGGTTTGGAGAAAAGAATGGACAATATGAGAATTGAGATGATGAATACTATTAACAAGCAAATAGACTCTTTAAGAATTCAACAAAAATTGGTAGATGAACAAGAGCCTTTATCTATTTTTTGTCCTAAATATACGAAAATGTATCTTTTAGGAGAATGTCCTATTGATTTAAAAAGTGTGATATGTGCAGAGTACCATGCCACCAAAAATTCCCCCTGCATACCGGGATTAAAAACAATATTTACAGGGGATCATTCCAACCTAAACCATTACATGCTATGGGAGCACAAAAAAATTGGACTCAGGTAGGTGCAGGTATGGTTCC
Source organism: Pinus taeda (assembly GCA_000404065.3). Lineage (NCBI taxonomy): Eukaryota > Viridiplantae > Streptophyta > Pinopsida > Pinales > Pinaceae > Pinus > Pinus taeda. Next base: position 103,591 of record APFE030202116.1, read on the forward strand.
TAAACCCTCACCACATATTTTTGGTAATAACTCACATCCATATTCCTATTGTAACACTCAACACTCTCAACCTTGGCATCATGGGAACTATTATCAGTATGGACAATCCCCTCAATCCTAGCAACAATGATGGAGAGGGTCAAATCATTCACATCAGTACTATCCTGCACAGATGTCATCATATCCTCCTACATATGCACCTCAACATATGTCACAACCATCCTTTCCTCCCTTACCTCAACAAAGTCAACCAATTCTACCATTACCTTTATGACAACCCTTTTGACCACCCAAACTGCCTACTTAACCGGTACCAAATCCCAATAATAAGGCAGTCCAATCGATCCATTCTTTTAAACTTCTCCCTTATCCTATTCATCAAACCTTTCTGACTGGGATATATGAGCTTCAATTGAGATCGAGAAGGATAATTAAACCAGAAAAACAAAAAAAACCCATAGTGGTCATTGAGGAGAAAAACAAGGAGGAAAATCCTAATCATTTGAGAAACAATGACACCATTCAGCCCATTCACGCACCATCAGAGTTACAATCTTCTTCAAATATACCTCCCTACTCAGAGAGGCTAGTTATCGAGATGGGTGACCTTGAATCTAGTCTCGCCTCTGAGCTTAGGAATATTTGTAAAAAGGTACCTTTGCTACAGGCTATTAGAGAGATCCCCATCTACACAAACATCATTAGGGAAATTTGTCTCAAAAAGCCGGGGAGGAAGAGATCAGAACCTCAGACCATTCAATTTGTTGGCCGAGAAGATAAGTTAATGATAGGATGTGAAAAAATGGAAAAGTATAGCGATCCTGGAAAGCCGGTTGTCTCTGTTCAGATAGGTGGTATCTTTGTCCCTAATATATTAATAGACCTAGGTGCAACCATCAATGTCATGACTAGGAAAACCATGGAAAAACTTAGGTTGGTCCATATTGTTCCCACCCCTACTGTGCTTGAACTTGCAGATAGATCAAAAATCAAGCCAAGAGGTGTACTGGATGATGTGGATGTCTCCATAGAATCTTGGAAATATTATGTAGACTTTATTGTCCTTCAGCGAAAAAATCTTGTGGGTGGACATCCCTTGATTTGGGGTGACCATGCCTTGCCACCATTGATGCATACATGGGATGCCACTCTTATGACATGTATATTTCACATGGAGACTCTAGGAAGAAAGTCACCTTATACCCACCTGCTAGATCTATTCAGGAGCTGAAGGACACCTTTGTGGTTAGATTATGACAACAGTGATGAGGAGACTCAACCTCTTTCTTTGATCCACCATTATACAGAGTCTACCAAGGAGGGTAAATTACAAGATTTCTTGAATAATTTTGACACAATGCCTAATTTTTACATCTTTCATCAAATATATGGTCCATATTTTCAAGAAAATTTTGATTCTCAACCCTCCTCATCACCAGTCTCAGTAACATCTTCCTGCACTCTTGAGCCCGAGACTACTCTTGTTGAAATTAGTCCAGGCAAATCCTTACATATCAGATAAGACCTGGACTTGTCTCAATGAGAGTAGCTTCTTGATTTGTTGCATGATCATCTTGATGCATATGCATGGAGTTATGAGGACAATGAAAGGCATACCTCTTGAAACTTGTACTCACCATATTTATATTTAGGAGGGACCCTAATTTATTTTTCAACCCCAAAGGTGAATGAACCTTGCACTAAGAGATGTTGTGAAAGAAGAATTACAAAAAACCTTAGATGCTAACTTCATATATCCTTTATTTGATACCCAATGAGTCTCCCCATTAGTAATAGTCCCAAAAAAGGATGGGAGATGGTGCATCTCCATTGATTATTGAGAACTTAATAAATCCACTCTCAAGGATTACTTTCCCCTTCCTTTTATTGATTAGGTGCTAGATACCCTTTCTGGTAAAAACTATTTTCCATTCTTAGATGGCTTCAGTGGGTACAACCAAATGCAAATCGCACCCATAGATCAGGATCAAACCACCTTTACATGTCCATGGGGTACATTTCCTTACCGAGTTCTTCCTTTTGGGCTATGTAATTCCCCAACCACCTTTCAAATGGTTGTGCTTGCCATTTTTGCTGATCTCGAGTGTGTTTAGATCTATATGGATGATTTTTCATTGCTTGATAACTCAATCGAGGAAGCCCTAAAAATTAGAAAGTTTTATTTTATGTTGCCAAGACGCTCACCTTGCCTTAAGTGATAAAACATGTAGATTAATGTGAAAGGCAGGAGTAGTCCTTGGACATTTGGTTTCAAACAATGGTATCCAGGTAGACTCAACCAAAATAGAAGTTATCTTACGTCCTGTTGCACCCAAAAAAAAAAGGGAAGTAAGAGGATTCCTGAGACATGCGAGCTGTTATAGGAGATTCACTAAGAAATTTTCTAGGATAGATACCCCAGTTTTCTGATTGTTAGCTAAGGATAGTGAGTTTCTCTGGTCCATGACTTGCCAATAGCCTTTTGAGTCATTAAAGGAAAAATTAGTGTAGGCACCATTTTTTAGAAGTCCCAACTCATCCATTCCATTCCACATTTCCTCTGATACCTCAGATACCACTGTTGGTGTAGCTTTAGGACAAGAAGAAAACAAAAAATCCTATGAAATTTATTTCATTAGTAAAAATTTGCCACCCGTTGAATTGAACTATACAGTGACCGAGAAAGAGTTTTTTGCCGTAATTTTTGCTACCAATAAATTAAGACGCTACATCATGGGATATGAGGTCTCTGTACATACTGATCATTTTGTGATAAAATATTTAATGAATAAACCATTGGCTAGCGGTAGAGTTACTAGGTGGTTATTGTTGTTGCAGGAATTTAATGTTACTATTGTCGATAGAGTAGGAAAATCTAATGTTGTAACTGAAAATCTTTCTAGATTGAATAATCTTGGTGAAGTAATTCCTGTTGATGATGATTTACCTGATGAAAACCTTTTTGGTATTTCAACAAAGTCTCCATGGTTTGCTAACATGGATAACTATTTAGTCACTAGAAAAACACCACCTCACTTATCTTCTTATGAAAAGAAGAATATCATATCAAAAATTTCTACATACTATTGGGTCTAAGGAGACCTCTTTTACACTAGACCAGATCTTATCATTCGTAGATGTGTAAGAGGGGAAGAAGTGTTTGATATACTGAAATCTGTCCATGATGAACCTGGTGGTGGTCACTTCACTGATAAGAGAACTACATATAAAATCTTTTGTGCTGCATACTTTTGGACTTGTTTGTTTAAGGATGTCGAACAGTATGTCAAGCGGTGCGATAGCTGTGACAGAATGGGTCAACCTATTTAAGCCAACAAAATGCCTTTATTTCCTGAGATTATGGTTGAGACTTTTGGAGAATGGGCTATTGATTTTGTAGGACCAATAAATCCAACATCTATGAACAAAAGGCATATATTGGTTTGCACTGATGTTTTTACAAAATGGGTAGAGCTAAAGATGTTTCTTTTGCTACGGAAAAAGTTGTTGTTGAATATTTGTTTAATGAGATTTTTACTAGATTTGGTGTTCCTACAGAGATGGTGACTGACAATGGACTGCAGTTTATTTTTAATCTAGTACAGGAAGTCATGGATCAATACAAAATTCAACATAGAATGTCCATTCTGTATTGCCCACAAGAAAATGACCAGGTGGAGTCTGCCAACAAGGTGACCAAATCCATCCTCACCAAAACAGTAAATCTACATAGGAAGGATTGGGCCGGCTAGCTACCTGAAGCCTTATGGGCTTATTGAGTCACTTGGCAGAATAAAAAGGGACATACACCATATGAATTAGTATATGGGAAACAAGTTCTTTTGCCAATAGAGTTTGAGATAAAAACCTTTTGAACAACAGTTCGGTTGGGATTAGATCTCTTAGAAGCACAAAAACATTTTAATTATACTTAAATGAGTTAGGTGAATTTTGACGAGATGTTGTTCAACATAACGTGTTAGCAGAATAGCAAAACAAAAAGTGGGATGACAAGTCTATCAGGAAGAAGTAGTTCTAACCAGGTGATTGGGTACTTCTCAATGACTCTAGATTTAAACATTTCAAAGGGAAATTCCATAAAGGCTGGATGGGACCTTATGAAGTAGTCACAATTTTCGAGAAAGGAGTTGTAGAGATAAAAAATATTGATGGGAAAATTCATTATTCCATGTGAACGGGCATAGACCCAGGGTATATTTTTAACACCTCAAAAGGATGACTTCATGTGGCAAGTGCAACAACAACCTAAGTTAGAGATGGTAGGTGGCCATGCCAACCTATTACAGATATGATTCCATCTTTTCAAAAATAAATGAAAAAAAGAAATAATAAAAAAAATGACAAAAACTAAAAATTAAAATAAAAAATTCCTGTGATTGTGAAAGTCAGTTTGTTGACATGGTCATAGAAGGACCAGCTTGAAAAAAGCATGATGGTAGGAAGATCGAAATTTTAATAAAATGGAATGTTTCTTGATCTTTATATGTGCTAACTATCACAAAGAAGAAGATGGTTTTTTGGTGCATGAACCGAGCCCTTATCCATGTTTGGGACAACTGACACAAATTTTTGTATGTAAGCAACACTCAATTCCCCCTGCATTTATTTTTGGTTCGGCACTATATAGGTAGATTTTTGAGGTGAAATTATGCCCTTCTTCTATTTCATTTTTTCATAAAATTCCCTCTATTTTTCTTCTTTTTATCCCATAAAATATACCACCCCTTTCTTCATATGTAAATTGTCCTTATCCGATTTCGTTCTTCCCACTTTTCCCCTGAAATTTTTTTCCCATGTCCCTTTTTCAATATATCCCTCTTCATAGTGTCATACTTGAATTCCCTATCATGATTTCCTTCCCACTCTGAAATTTTACCCCCTTTACCACTTATTTCCTCCCTCATGGATCTTAGTGTAGAATCCAATTCAAGATTATGAAGCAAATCAAAATGAATGTATTGATAGAGAAAATATGGCAAGTAAAACCTCCTTTATGATTCAACAAATCCTTCAAAATGCAGCCTATGAATTTAGTCAAAAACGTTTGGCCACAATATCCTTGGTGCAGGTATATGTGTTTAATGCAGGAATGCCCAGTGCAGAAATGTTCAGTGCAGGAGTGTCTAGTGTAGGAATGTTTGGTACAAGAAATTTCAGTGCAGGAATGTTCAATGCGGGACTGTTCGAGTGAAGAAATTTTTAGTGCAAGAATCTAGATTGTTGTGCACTCACTAGAACCAAACTACATATCATGGTGCAAGAATAATGGTCTTTAATGAAAAAATTTGTAGTATCGTGTAGGAATCCCTAGTGTAAAAATGCACAACTGGAAATTTTTCTTTTGTTTAATGAAAATCGTGTTGAGGCCAAATGCCTGAACCACTTCCAGATTGATAACATTAAATAAATTTTTGGTATGATTAAGCTTTGTTTTATCATTTGCTAAATAGGAAGGAAATATTTGAAGTATAGGGATAGTTAAGTTATGAAATATTATTTTTTTAAAGTACCATGTACACCTTGTGTGAAATAATGAAGTGATTGTGGGATGTGTACGATTTAACATATCATACCATACTTACTTTTTTGAAAAATATTGTTACCTATTAATGATGACCCGACTTTATACCATACTATGCATGACTGTCATATTAAGCATGTTACCATAACCACTACCATCACCAATAATTATCTCTTCTTGTACCATGACCTATCTATATCTCATTTGTCCCAAGGTCTACATTTAATGATGGAGCATGATCATTAGGAGGTGGTCAATATAGTGGTGGTCGGAAAACTGAGTTATAATAAGATTTGTTTAGACATAGATCCTAAATGCCTGTGTGATTTTTGTAAAGAATTTTTAGACAAGGTTCAGTGAATTAAGGATGGCACTAGTGAGAATCGAACCTAGTTCTGTGAAATAATTAGAGCAAATGGCCGAGTACAGGAACACTCTTCCACTGTTGTAGGAATCTAGGTTCATCCCGTTTTTTCTCAAATTTAATGCCTTTGACTCGGTCATGGCATTAGAGCTTTCTCAAAAATTTGGTTGCAACCAATTCAAGGTAGGATCATTGGAAATTGAAGTAACAGAATAGACTATATCACAAGCCACGAGGTTACGAGAAGAAGGTGAGTAGTTGTTCAAAAAGGACAAGATCAAGAAGAAGAAGTGGCACCAATTTGTGGTCAACAAGAAACAAAAATTGGATTGGAAAAATGGATTGCCATTCACAACCATGGAAGCAAAATGGAAAGTCCTATTGTACATACTACAAAAGTTCTTCACCTACGAGGGTCTCTACTTGTTGAATTTATTGTATCATATTCATCTATTGCTACATTTTGAGTAAGGTAAACTTATCAATTTCCCTTATTTTTTGTTAAGAAGCTTGAAAAAAATGTCAAAAGGAGTTCAAAGAAGTAAGCTAAGCGAGGTTGCATGCAAGTTATACCATCATGGGTTGATTGCAATTTTAGTTAAAAAGGAATTGGAGGTCAAGAATATGACCTAGGAAGCATTTTTGAACAACCTGTGGAAATGAGTTGTGGGGAAATCCTTTAGCAAGAAGAGTACAAGAAAGAAGGGGAAGCCTAAAACCTTACACCCTACCAAGACTAAAGACAGAGAAGAATTAGTGTAAGCAGAGGAGCAAAAACTCGTTGTTGAAACCCCATCTACATAAAAAAGGAGGACCCGAAGCTCAGTCAAGAGGACTTCCTATTTGAAGGAAGTCCACATGCAATCAACTTCCCCAAGCAATTTGGATGACTCCCCACCTCCTTCACCAGCCAAAGATAACCTTACAGTGCTTGCAGATGTTGTGGCTCATATAGAGATTAGCGAGGGGGATATTGATGAAGAAGACAACACACCCTTGTCAATTTTTCTTGGAAAAATGAAGAAAATGAAAATGACACTGATACCTAGTGTAAGCATAGCTAAAGGGCTCATAGAGGACTCAGTAGATGTTGAAGTGAAAGGTACTAAAACCCTTCATAATATTGAAATTCAGGATGGTAATGAGCAATGCTATATTGACCTCGATGATGCTGACACTGGTCTGGAGTCAACTATTGAGAAAATTGTTACACAAGAATAAGTCATTGAGGAAGACCCCACTCTCCACCTGAATAGTCAAGTAGAAGATCTCAAGCAACATATATATGGGTTGGAGGTACTGAACAAGGCTTTGAAAGTACAAGGGACAATGTAAAAACATAAAAACATAGAGTTGGAAGGGGAGGTGAAGGAGCAAAAACGCCAAGTGAAAATATGAAAATTCCTAGCATCAAAGCACTACAATTGTCTTAGAAAGGTGACCAAATGACTCAAGAAGGTTCAATGCAAAAAGAGAAAGATAGTGAAAGCAAGAATTAGCATACAAATATAGGGCCAAAAGAAGGCTTCCTTGTTTTGTTTTTTTTACAGCAGGTAAAGGTTGTGTGAGGACACACAACAAAATAGGGATGGGAGAATGTTGGTAGGCTAAATTTTCCTAATTTTAACCTCTATACTACTCTAGACACATCATCTAAACCTCTACTTTAACCTAAGAACATATTCATTCCCGTAATTTTCCTTAAAATCATGCACATTCCTGCACCCTCTCTTTATATTCATATTTAAAGGTTTGTCATGGACTTAATCATTTATTTATGGATTTTATACCTTTAATTATCCTTGAAACTAATATGTGTCTTTCCTAAAGTATTTGATAAGTAAACATATTAATCATTATGATAGTATGGTTGAGTGTAGGTAGGATTCTTTCACTAGCTGGCGGATTCGTACACTCCCGTCATAGCTCACCAATGGACACATATATTTGGTAAAATATTAGTTGACCTTGAGTTGAGCATGGACCGGGAGAGAAATCAGTGGACGAAGATCATCAACTTGGCCATATACCTTAGAGTAACATTTTGTAAACAACTGAAAGGCTTAGTTAAGCTATTGTTGTGATTTTTTTATGGTCGTAGGACTGAAGGCTTGTATATAATGTAAAATTCTAATAGGCATTGGGGAGCGATGCCATGATAAATTTTGTTAAGGCATCGTAGCTATTTTGGAGTATTGCCTCTCTGGGCTGGATTGCAGATCGAAGATGTTATTTTACTTTTCAAACTAATATAATGGAATGCGCCATTATGCAATTTCATTTTCTATTTGCATTACGATGAATATTTGACCAATTGTGTTTCTCAATTTTTTAACAAGGAAACGAATTGCTTAACCAAAGGCCAACCAACCCGACTCGTTCCCCCTTTCTTTAAAGGCATGTTAATTTGTTTAAGTGTAGGCATAAATTCATTATTACTTTGATATCTCACACAAGTTACAAGTTTGATTTCATTTATAATTATTGTGTTGTGGATCAATGGTGTGCGGGCTTAGAAATATTTGATTTCAATTTACATGAGCTTTATTTTTAAAGATTGATTTCACTTCTACAAGATTGGTACAACCACATTGTATGTACAAGAACACTATCTGTACTAGTACATTTCTAATTCTGCAAGTCGATTTTAATTGTTTAGTTTCGCAATTCTTTTATTCCTTTCTTTTTGTAAGAATTATTTTATTGCTTCATGCAAGATTGATGTTTTTTCTAAAACTAAGGGCATTATTAATATATAAGATTTCACTTAAGATTTAATTGTGGTATACATGCAACAAACGTTGTAGTTACTTACAGGTCTTTGCTTTCACTAAAGACTGACGAAGAAAGGATTGAATTTCATGATTGATTATTGAATGAATCCTCTGATCTAAATATAAAAATGTAGATCTAAATTACATGCACAACTATTTCAGGGAAAGCTTGATGTACACAAGCAGATGATTTTCATAATAAAATAGAAGAGTTTTTTCTTTAAAAGAAAGATTTACTTTAACTTTTGAAAATAATTTCTTGTCTAGAATTTAAGTTTGGTTGAAGCATCTTTCTACTTGTGAGAATTTACTTTCAAATTATGTTTTCTTTTCACTTTATTTCACTGAACACACTTTTTATCTTTTGAAAGTAATCTAGAAACCAAGTGCAGATATATTAATTATCTAGTGCAGGAACCTCAGATCTGGTATAGGATCAGAATGTTCTAGCCTGGAGACTTGGAACTCTTGCACGAAGGTCAGGACTTTAGTACAATTACAAAACATCCTTCTGGTATCGAAAGCTCATTCCAGTGAAGGCACAACATTGTGGTATAGGAACATTGTTGTAGTACAGGAATAATAGTTTAGTGCAGGCAAGAATATCTTTAAAGAAGACAGATACACTAAATAACTTATTTATCACATTGTCTCACTAGAGGTAAATATAAAGGGTCATTTCATTAGTTAGGGTTGTTCATAATGAATTCGTAATCCACTTTAGTTTATGCAAAATTACATTTCATATTTATTCTAGTACCAAACTTTCTTTGAGTATCAATTGTCACTTGATCAACATTCTTTTCGATTCTATAAATTTGTGGTTTAAGAAGTAGTAAAACAATTAGATAAAGTTCATATCATTTCTTGCCATTTCTTGTGCTATGCCTCCAAGTTTATGAAACTCGAGGTTGACAAATTAAGTTTTGACAGGAGCTTTATTAACTGCAATTCCTACACCCAATAAGGTTCTTAGGTTGTCCTTCCTTACCTAAACCAATTACTTAAAGGAAATCGATTCAAAAATATAAATGGATATGACATACAATTAATTGACTCGAAAAATATTCACGAGAAATTGTAAAGGAAACATTCAGCAATCTAAGATATTAACAATTCTGAAAAATAATTAAAATGTAATGTACTTAGCTTAGGATAGGGTCTTCCACCTTTTCTTGGTATACCTCTAAAACAATCACTTGCAGAAATTCATCATTAAAATCCCACAACAATGAAGCATCAGAAATATAGAGAAAGTCTTCAAATGTATTCCAAAAAGAGAGTAATCACAATGATAATAATATATGTTTATAGTTGTTTTATCTGTTATTTTTAAATAGGCTAAAATAATAACTAAATTAGGTATAATGGTTGTAAAAATCAATGACAGTCCTATTCCACCTACTAGGGTGTAATTCATCCCTTTGTTGCACAAAATATGGGAAGTTTCCACAAAATTACAAAATACCCCTAAATGAGGGGATTTCCAGAGTGATTGGTTAAGTTTGATGAGCTTTGATATGGCCTGTTCTAACTCACTTGGAGTGTACCAATAGCAATTTGTTCATCCTTGGTTCCCGTACTTCTCAAATATATATTCAGTTTGTGCCTAAGTGTTCTGCACATATGACTTCAATGGAGCCATTATGGGAAATTTTGTTTCTGCCAAAAATAATTTTTAATGTTCAATTTTTACTATAAATTCTAAAAATTAAAAGACATAATGATTTTACCTTAATGTGCATAAAGAGGCAAAAGATGTGAGAAATATGATAATGATATGGTGGTAAGGGATGGTAAAAATGTGGAATATGTATGGTAAAAAAGGGTAAAAAATGAGGGCTAACATCTCCCCCTTGTTGATCCACAAGCATGTCCTCTTGCTTGTCTTTGTCTTTTGGATCTACCGCCTCTACATGCTGATGTCACTATGGTTATGCCTATGGATCTTCCTCCTGATGTAGAAGCCTCTATCTGAGGTGCTTGTCAAAGTATATCAATACCTTCTTTCCCTTTTCTTTCCCTTTTTCTTCTCCTTTGTAGATTGCACTTTTTACTTTCTATTTTTCATATTTGTATTACTAGTGTTTCTTGTGTTTTAGCCACATGTATGCTTGTTTTTACATCAGTATGTTTTATGTTTCTAATTTCTTCATTTTCTTCTTCAACCTCTTTCATAATTAGATACAAACATATCTAACACTTTAGCATCATAACCATAATACTGTATGAGAAAATCCAATAACCCTACTTGATAAAGTTTCTTTGTAGTCTCTCTATTCGATTTCTCAATTTTGAATCCTTTGGGCTCTATTCTGTGTTCCATTTGGGAGTTTTGATGACTCTTCTTTTTCTCTTTTTTCTCTTTGTACCATTATACTCTAAAATTTCCGAAGAGAAACAATAAAAAAAATTATGCCTCTGTTATTTGGTGTATGCCTCTATTGTCTGGTGTCATGTTACTGCAATTGAGATCCTAGAATGGACTGTTGAATCACTGCATTTGGCTGTATCTTATCAACCATACATACTGACAAGAATGGACTCTTATTACAATGTCTAACACTTTCAAAATGTTCTTCTAGCAGTATTAAAGCCCTCTAAACATTCCTTTGGAAGATGTGGGCTTTATCTATGTATTACACCCTGTCTGACTCATCGCATCTAATACATTTGAAACTCCATGCCACATTTTAAATGAGACTCATGCAAACTAGAGCTTCAATTTGTTTTTTTTTTTAATTTCCCCCGTTGCTAGTTAATTCCATTCCAATTGACCAACCCACTAAGTCAATCCTAACTCAAATCAAACTCTTAAAAGGTTTTGAAATTTACGGGATTCCTTTTGATTTTGAAATTGTAGTCTTCCTGTTGATTTCTGAACCTTAATGTTCAGCGTTGGACTCAACGTTACCTCCATTAGCAGTTAGTTTGATCTCTGGTTTTTGACAACTCACCATTTAAGTTGTACTCACATGTGACCATATTTCTATTTCTTAGACATTCCAGATTAGGGCTTTACTAAAATAAAATCCTTGGATTCTCAGATTTCAATTACTAGATTTTATTGAGATTTATGAATACTTATCGGACTTTCGAGGAGATGTGTTTGCCGTTTGACCAGATTCTCCCCCAAGATTTTATCTATCAACCTCTGCACCATTTTCGCTTTTCAAATTTGATATCATATTTCTAAGAAATGGATTATAAAAAAATTTCCTTCATCAAATGTTGGGTTACATTTCTTACCTATGCCCCAAATTATCTCATTTTTCGTAGCTCTCAAAACTTCTGAGGTTCGTTTATCGGGGTTCTCCTTGAGTTATAGAGAGGATAATTTTAAATTATTTCCAAGACTACCCTTCTACTTTTCAATTGTCTCTTTATTTAATCAGGGTCTTATACTCCATAGAACAAAATACTTATCACTCCATGCATTCCAATTACCGATTTTAGTGCTGCACGCTTTAGTTATTACTACGACCTCTTACAAGTACTTTTGTGCATCATTTGTTTTTACGAGTCCTTTTATCCATCATTTGCTTGTAAAGGCCTCTTAAATGTTTGATTGCACAAGTATTCGTAGGTACAAGATTGATTGCACAGGTATCATTCGTTTGTCATCCCTTAAAAAATTGAAGATTTCATGATGAAAAATTGAAAATATTTTTTTATAGTCATCAATTACATTCTCCATATGTTTCCCTTGATTATTACCTTTGAAATGTCTTTGAAATGACCATTCAAGATCATTTGAAGACCTAAATAAATATAGGGAATTTTTATTTTATTTTTAAGGTCATTTTAAATGCATCTTTATTTTATAGTTTTTCCTTTGGTAATCAAAGCATTATAACTCCTTCCTTTCAAACAAAAATCTGCTTCAATCTTGTTGATACTAACCCATGTTTATGATGTAACTCTTTGTATAATATAGTTGTCCCTTTTTTATCATGTTGAATTTTCATTGTAGGAAAAGAGGCTCTGATTTGGAGGGGATTGAAGGGTGGATGGTAAGGTCAAAGGTTTATGTATACACAGAGTTTTTGCAATGAACGGTTTATACTCTTATGGACGAAGGTTTTAATTATTCTCCTAATTACAAGAATTTTGTTCAAAATCAAAAGGCATTAAAATAAAAATTTTACTTATAGTATTTCCATTACTTTCCTTGGATGATCCTTTCAAAGAAGTGACTTTGCAATAGCTCCTTTAGTTGGTTTCTAATAACTCCTCATTGATTGTTCTTTGTAAACAGGTCCCTTGTGATAGTTTTTTATGTTGAGCTTCAGGCCCCTTTGTGAAGTGGGGTTGTCCCATATTCACGTATCTTTGTAATGTAAACTCTCCTCATGTCCAAGTCCCTTCAATATCTATTTATTGAAATGAAAGTATCTGAAATTTTTAGTTTCTTCCATGTTGATTTGAAAAGTATGTTGAGTTTCCAATCTCATTGAGTTTAACAAGGCAAAACAAATGCACTTGTTTTCCTCTTTCTTCCTTGTTTCTTATTCTGAGACTTATCCTCAAGTATTTAAATTGGAGACTTTATTTTGTAGAGATAAAAACACCAAAATCATAAACAATGTGTTAGAAAATTACATGTTATAGAGAAATGGAACACATAAAATATATTACAGAAATACAAACACAGAAAGCGTATAAAAGAAGAGAGACACAAATATCCATGGTTCACCCAATTTGGGCTACATCCACAGAGAAACAAACATTCCTTCCTTTTATATTATCCATCAAAATGAAGATATACAACCTATAGTAGATCCACTGTAATTCCCTCTTCAGTCTCACACAATCTCCTCTCTCTTTCTCGCTCAGAATACAGATCTACATAGATGCAATACAATTCCCTCATATGTAGCGAGGGGTTTTCTTCTATGGAAAATACCCTAAATTAAACATAAATTCTACCGTCATATCTCTGCCTAATGAACGATCTAGATTGTCTATGAAATTACAACATTTTACAAGGTAATTTTACATATATTTTTAGCTTTGGGGGTGCTGCCCCTAATCCCCCGCTAGGGAGGGGCTCCCAGCAGATCCCCTTGGACCCCCTTTGCAGTGTACATTTTGTGGGTGGCATTTGCACAACATTATCAGCTAGGGTACAATGTGGTGATACCTCTAAATAAAGAAGATAATTAGACTCCACACCCAACAATCTCCCACTTGGAGATTGATTATAGCAACTCCATTGCTGCTTCATTTACTGGACAATGACTCCACTTTGGACCTGGATGTTTCTCATCCTCTTTATCATACTTCAAGACCAACTGAAATTGTGCAGAATCTCAGTTTCTCCATGGTTACAACTTTTGTTAACATATCTACAGGATTCTGGTTAGTGTGTATCTTTTCCAGCTTCAACTGTCTATCTTCCAATGTTGGCTGTATGAAATGGTACTTGAGATGTATATTTTTAGGCTTGGAATGAAGTGAAGAGTTATTTGCAAGATGTATGGCACTCTCGCTGTCACTCTATAACCTGTCCAACTCTTCCTTCTTACCCAATTGATCCAGAAACCTTTGTAACCAAATCATTTCTTTACTATCCTCTGTAGTAGCAACATACTCTTCTTCTGTTGTTAATAGTGCAACAACACTATGTAGTTTTGAAACCCAACTGATAGTCATTCCTCCTAAAGTAAGCACATACCATGTTGTGCTCCCCCTGTTACCTCTATCAGCCGCTATATTAGCATCAAAATATCCCTGTAGATAAATATTTGAACTACCAAACCATAATGCTTGATTTGTGGTACCTCTCAAATGCTTGAGAATCCACTTCACCACCATCCAATGTTCTATTCTTGGATTGTTCATGTAGTTTCTTACAATTCCCACTACATGTGCAATATTAGGCCTTGTGTAGACCATTGCATACACTAAGCTTGCAACTAAAGATGCATATGGAACTTTAGACATATAAGCCATTTCATCCTGAGTCTTGGGACACACCTCCTTACTTAATTTGAAATGGCTAGACAAAGGTATACTGACTGGTTTTGCATTCTTCATATTAAATCATTTCAGCACCTTTTCTACGTACTCACTTTGAGACAATGTTAATTTTCGATTCTTCCTGTCTCTAGTTATTCTCATACAAAGGATTTGTTTTGCAACACCCAAATCCTTCATTGCAAATGAGTTTACAAATTTTGTTTTGAGCACATTTATGTCTTGCATGTTAGAACCTACAACAAGCATGTCATCTACATACAATAACAATATAATATAGCTACCATCATTTGACTTTTGAGGTAAACACAATGATTAGAGTGACATCTAGTATAACCTTGTTCAGACATAGACCTATCAAATTTTAGATACCACTGCCTTGGAGCCATTTTTAAGCCATACAAGCTCTTCTTCAAATTGCACACTAGTTTCTCCTTCCCTTTTACCTCATATCTTTGTGCCTACGACATATATATCTCTTCCTCCAAATCCCCATGGAGAAAGGTTGTCTTTACATCTAACTGCTCAAGATGAAAATCTTCAGTTGCTAGTAGACTTAAAATAGTTTTGATTGAAGTCATTTTAACAATACGAGAAAATATCTCATCAAAGTATTTACCCTTTTTCTATGCAAACCCCTTCACCACAAGTCTAGCTTTATACCTTTTTCTACCTCCATCTTCTTCCTTCAACCTATAAAACCATTTATTCTGCAATATTGTTTTTTCTACAGGAAAGCTGACTAAGTCCCAACTCTAGTTATGTGCTATGGATTCCATGTCTTCTTTCATGGCTTGCTCCCACTTATTCCTAGTTTGTACCTTCACTGCTTCTTCATAACATTCTGGTTCATCAGAATGAGTCAACAATACAGAATATAATGAAGGAGAGTATCGTTCTGAGGGTTCACTTATCCTGATAGATCTTCTAACACCACTTTCAGGTGTTTGAGGTGGTTGTTGTTTTTGTGGTTGTTTTTGTTGTTCTAGATGTTGATCATTATGATTTTCAGCACCTTCACATTTTATGTGATCTCATCAAGCACTGTGTATTCTCTATTTTCTTTTTCCTGTTACATTTCCTGCATCCGATCCTTATACAAAACCTTTTCATTCAATATGACATCTCTGCTCCTAATTATTTTGTGTTTTTCATAATCATAAAAGTGATAACCAAAATCATTAACTCCATATCCAATAAAGGTACATTTCTTTAATTTTGTCTTAAGCTTTGTTCTATTTTCTTTATTAATGTGGACGAAGGATTCATAACCAGAAGTCTTTAAAAATGAGTAGTTTACCTTTTTACCTATCCATGCCTCCTCTGGAATACCACCATCCAATGAACTTGAAAGCCCTCTGTTTATTAGATAAACAACAATATCTACAACATCTACCCAAAACTGTAAAAGCAATCTTGCATGCAATCTCATGAACCTCACACACTCCATGACTGTCATGTTCATCCTTTCTGACACACATTTTCTTGTGGTGTTCTTCGAATTGTCTTCTCTCTACGAATTCCATTCTCTGAACAATACCTATCAAACTCTCTGCTACAATATTCACCTCCATTATCATATCTGAGACACTTCAACCTTTTTCCTATCTTATTTTCAACCAAAGCTTTCCATTTCTTGAAAGTATCAAATACTTCAGATTTGTTTCAAATACAATAAATCTGAGGTTTTCTAGTTGCATCATCAATAAAAGTAACATAATAACAAAAGACACTGAGAGGTGATACCTAGCAGGTCCTCGTACATCTACATGCACAAGCTCTAATTTTTTGCTCTTCTTTTCTTTCCCAACTTTGAGGAATCTGACTCTCTTCGATTTTCCATACACAAAATTTTAACAGAATTTTAAATAAACCTACTTTGAACCTCACAACAAATTTATTGAGTGAAGAATTTGGATTCCCTTCTCACTCATGTGCCCAAGCCTATGATTCCACAATGTGGTATCTTCTCTTATAGAGGTTAAATAATTAATAGAATTAGAAATACCATTGCATAAATACAATGTACAACACTTCCTATTTTTCTATAATTAGGGCTCCTTTAGTGCCCTTCAAGGTTTTATCTATAAAAGTAGTTACACAGCCTTCACCTCCCAACTCCCCCATTGAAATCAATTTTTTCTTCAGATCTGGGACATGACTTACCTCCTTCAATATCCATTGATTTCCATTTTTCTATTTTATGAAAATTTTACCCATTCTGATGATTGTACAGGGTTTATCATCACCTAATCGAATGTGTAAAATCTCTTTGAACATAATCATGAAAATTTTTACTATAAGGTGTGGCATGGAATGGGGCACCTGAATTTACCACCGAGGCATCAATAATATTTTCCAATGAAATAATCAAAGCATCTTGCAACACATCACCTGTCACATTCGCTTCATTATTGTTTTCTTGATGTGCGTCTCTTTCTTTTCCCTTCCGAGACTTGCAATCTTTCTTCAAGTATCCTTTCTTCCCGCATTTCAGGCACACTATCCACGATATTAACTTGGATCTGGCTTTCCTTGACATACTGCAATATCCTGGGCTCTTTCCAATTTTACATTTTTCTTCCCCTAGTCTTTGTAGTCAAAGTGTTACCTGATGTCTCACCAAGCTTTTCCATCGCAATTCCTCGCTAAGGATTGCACTGACAACATCATAAAACTTTAAAGTACTAGATCCAGAGACATAGTTGCTAATGCCCATAACTAACCATTCTAACTTTCTAGAAATAAGAATAGAAATGACAGAGCCCTAACTTCATCATCAAAAGTAACTCCTACAAAACTTAATTGAATGGTAACTGTATTAAATTCATTTCAATGATTAGCAACAGATTCACCTTCTGTCATCTCCATATAGTTTGGCCAATGTCGAGATTAAACACTCTATTGTGGTTTCCTTTGAAATATTAAAGGCTACCGATGCCACTAGGCATAGCCATATTTTTCCAAGTAGCTTTTTGTGGAGAATATCACATTTTGTGTGTGTAATACTCGTCCGCTTCTTTTCCTTTCCACTCAATGGTAGGTATAGATCATTCCAATACAGATAATATCCCATCTGCATCTTCCATAGCTAGTAGTTTTGGTCGTTAAAGTTTTGGACCCTAAACCTACCATCTTTTGCCATTGCTTCGACTCAAACCAAGAACTCTTATCGCCTGCAAGTTTTTCAGCCAAATAGACCTTCGGCTTTGATACTAATTGATATAAAATTACATATTACAGAGCAATGGAACACATAAAACATATTGTAGAAATATAAACATATAAAACACATAAAACAAGAGAGACATAGATATATATTGTTCACCCAATTTGAGCTACGTCCATGGAGAAAGAGACAATCCTTCCTTTTATATTATCTAGCAAAATGAAGAGATAAAAACTACAGTATATCCGTTGTAATCCCCTCTTCACTCTCACACAATCTTCTCTCCCTTTGTCACTCAGAATACAGATCTACATAGATACAATACAATTCCATCACATATAGCAAGGGGTTGCATTCTAGGGCCAAAAACCCAAAATCAAACATAACTTCTACTGCCAGATCTCTTCCTAATGAATGTCCCAGATTGACTATGAAACTGCAACATTTAACAAGGAAATTTTACATATATTTTTAGCTTCAGGGGCACTGCCCCTAATACCCTGCCTGGGGGGTCCCAAAGATCATAGTCACCCCCTCCTCAACTCCTTTATGAACTGGGGTCCAATGTGGCGGTACCTCTAAATAAAGAAGATAATCGGGCTCCACACCCAACACCATGAAATGAAATAGAAACATATTATTTTTTAGAATTCATATTGGCTAATAACTTGGTTTCCAATGTAAATTCAAGTTTGTACTGTGTGAGGAATCTGAATTTCCAAAGCCAAACCACTTGATTATTTTTGACCTCTTTTTCTTTTCTTTTCTTTTCTAGATGGATGTCAAGTATAATGGATTACAAAAGTATTGAAATATTATGAAAGTAAGATAGGTTGAAGTCATGATCTAGTAGTAGATGGATAGATAGAAAGATAATAGGTCTAGAATTCAACATGCATGATCATGGAGCTTAACATGCAATATTGATAATCGATCATATCATGACTAATACAGCTTATAAAATATTTCTTTGGCAATGGATGTGACTTGTAATGGTCTATAAATTGACGTCTTCTTCTAATGATTGGCTTCGTGCATTTTTCCTTGATCTCAATCCATCTTGTAAGTTTGTTTGTGTTGTTGGTCAGCAAATAAAGGAAAGATTCAAGAGTTTGAGTTCATTTGGATGAACTCAACATCCTGTGAATTCCACTTTTCTTTTACTTCAATATTTTCATCTAATATTCTCATATATGAATTTTTAAATATTTACTTGAAATGTCGTTCATCCAAGGAGTTCACCCTTCAAATCTTCCCAAGACCTGTAAAAACATAGTAGTTATCTGCAATACAATATTAAATGATGGAGGAAGAGAGGTGCACAATCTCTTATCTTGCAAGAAATATGTAAAATCATTACAATAAATTATTGAAAAACAAGTCCAAACATGATATACAAAGAAAATGTATTTGTTTACCCCTTGAGGAATGGTGGCCAACCTAGACCTCTTAGCAGTATTTTATTCATTAAATCTTCATTTTATGTCCAATTAAAGTGACTACAAAGCCAAGATTAAGTAAATTCATATGGATAATTCCAATAAAACAAGTTTTAAAAATGGTTTAAAATGATATGCTAAAAACGATTAGGAGTATCGTGTTTGTTAGATATGCTTGTGTAATTTTTACTAGACCAACAGTCACTATTTGAAGTGTAACGTTTTTGTTAAAGATCAGATCGATGTGATTCCACTTGGATATTAAAGTATATTAACTTTTGTCTAAGAAGTATAATTTTTTTTTTAAATCCTAGGTTTGATATCACAAAATTGCTGATGAACAGACCAAGGAGGAAGAGTTTCACTATGTTGATTTTAAGACATGCAGTCACTAAATGTGGCATAACATTTTCATTTTACCTCCAAATGGGATGCTTCAAATTTTATCTTGAATTATACTTGAAAATATATATCTCCAATATAAACTTGTTTTTAAAATAATATGATTTAGTATGTGAAATATTCCAATGACCAGTCAAGACCTAAAATTGTCACCATGCAGATGTTTTGACAAGAAATTAGTATTTTGAACATCACATTTTTATATGATGCTAGATTGAGCTCATTTAAATTGATTTGGAAAATAGATTCGAAGGGATATCCTTCTTATAAATATCATGTAAAAATGTTTCCATTAGACGCCTTGAAACAATATTTTACTAACTCTGCCCTCAAAATTTCTCTTGTGATCTAGTGTTTATTTTGATCATATCTTTTTCATTTGTGATCCAAATTGAAATTTTCAAAATCAATTTAAAAATTATATTTCAAGATATCACTTGATTAAAAACATTCTTTAAACATTATCCTATATAGTTACCCATGATAGTATTGTTCTTACTGCATTTTTCCATGAAATCCTCCCAAACAAATATTGAACAATGAGTTGAAGAATTATTCATGTGAGCTTAAACCAAAATTATTATGCAAGTCTTATTTTGAACTCATTATACCTATTTATTTATTTATTTTATTCTAGCCTACTCTATTGTAGAAAAATAAATAAGTCTCTTAAATATAATATAATTTCCAATGCATCCATTTGCATAAGAATATCATAAGTATACTCATATCCAAGTTTGAAAAATATACCTTAATGAATGCTTGGACGAAAAGTTAGTTGATCATAAAGGTTTGATGCGAAGAAATATTGAAAAATGGAGTGGCATTGTGGCCTAATGACTAGTTGAAACCAAGTTTGAGTGTGCTCTTTAAGTCTTTGATTCTCCTCAACTATCATAAAAAAAGTTCTTCTTATGGAACTTGTTCAAAATGAAGAATGAAAAAGGGATTTTGTGATGCATATTATAGATTTTCTTCAATTTCTAGCTCTATTGTTTGAATTTCATTTCATGTGGTGCATAACTCATTGATATTCTTACAAAGATAGCTAGAAGAAGCTTCTAGATTCTCTTCTCGTGGATCCTCTTCATGGATGTTTTGTTCCTCTCGTATCTTTTGAAATTAAAATTCATCCCTAGTGACCATTCTAAATTGTGGATAAGGATTTGAGAAGATGCTTGTTGTGGCATACCCTCCTTCTTCAAATGACTTCTTTAACATCATGTTTTGTAGGTCTTTGTTTTGCAAATGGATTTTGTAGTTAATGAGTTTATATTAGTGGTTGGGGTTACTTTTTGGGGGGCCTATCTTTCTAATTTCTATGTCTAAGCATGAATAACCATAGTAAAAGGTGTTTTTGTTTTTATGTTTTGTTGTTGTTTTTGTTTTTTTATTTGTTTTCCAAAAAATCTTCCTAACTAGCTCTTATCTAAGCGTGCTTCCCCAACAACGACATGGAAAACATCAGTCTAATTTATGTAGTTGAATTAGAGCATTTTTTTAATATCAATCCGTGTTTGTAAAATTAGAAGCACACCAAGGTATATGTAACTTATATTTAACTAATTTAGGAATTAGTTATTTACATAAAAATAATGGAAATGCATATTCCAAATGCAAATTACTGATTGTAAAGAAAGCATTCAAATTCTAATCTAAAAGAAAATGTGAAAATATATTATGTGGATTATAGCCAACAAGGAAGAGACTCTAACTTAGAGGTCCTAGTTCTCCTTCCTCATCATTCCTATTCCAACAAAACCAACTCCACCATAAAGCATAACACAATTAAATTAAGAAAGTAGTAAAGATTAAATGGATAAACACAATTTCCACTACAATTCTTAGCTTGCAAGGAAGAGGATCTAACTTAGATGCATGGGTTGTCCTTCCTTAGTTAAACCAATTACTGAAAGGAAACCACTTCAAAAATATAAATGGTTATGACATACAATGAATGGACCTCACAAAATATTAACAAGAAATTGTAAAGGAAATATTCAACGATCTAAGATATTAACAATTACGCACAACAATTACAATGCAGTATACTTAGCTTAGAATGGGGGCCCTTCTCCTTCACTTTCCACACCTCTAAATCCCATAACAACAAAGCATAAAAAGTATAGAGAAATTCTTCAGATGTATTCCAAAAAGAGAGTAATCACAACGATAATAATATATGTATATATTTGTTTTAGTTCTTGTTCTTAAATAGGCTAAAAGTATAACTAAGTAAGATATAATGGTTTTAGCAACCAATGGGAGTCCCATTCCACCTACTAGGCTTGAATTCTTTCATTTGTTGCACAAAATATGTGAAGTTTCCCCAAAATCACAGAACTACCCCTATATAAGGGGATTTTCTGAGTGACTTGTCAAGTTTGACCAACCTTCACCGAGCTTCTTCTGACTCCTTTGGAGTGTGCCAATAAGAGTTTGTTCATCCTTGGTTCATGTACTTCTCGAATCTATCTTCAATTTGTTCCCAGGTGTCTTTGACATACGAATTCAGAGGAGCCATTACAGGAAATTTTGTTTCCTGCCAAAAATAATTTTTAATGCTCAACTTTTTCTAAAAATTCTAAAAATTAAAAGACACAATTAGTTTACCTTAATGTGAAAAAGAGGCAAAAATATGACAAATATGATCATGATATGGTGATAAGGGATGGTAAAAAGGTGGAATATGTATGGTAAAAAGGGGTCACAACTGAGGGCTAACACCATACACTATTTTTTCTCATTCTATTATAATACTCCATGGAGACTTATAGATAAAATTACTTGTGTTCTTCTCGCATCGTGCAACATAGAATTTACAAATGAAAACATGAGAATTTTCCTACGTTCCAATATGCAATGTATATATAAAGGCACAACACAAATTTTTCCTTTAATATTGCAAAAAATCATGAATGAAAGCATAATTGATATATTTTCTATTCATCTACACAAAATTTATAAATGAAAACATAACTAATATTTTTCCTATTCTTATACACATAAATTATAAATGAAAACATAGCTAATATATTTTCCACATAAATAAACATAGTAGGTAAGAACATGAACTTGAAATTAGTAATTATGTACTTAGATCCTCCCAACCTTGATACTGCATTCATGTAGTATCCCCCTAAGCATATCAAGTCTACAAATTCTCTTTTGTATGTCCTATTCACTTGTTGTTTCTCATAGTTTATTCATTAGAGAACTTGAGAATAATTCTCTAGAAAAATGCTAAAATAATATCCTATTTTTTATCTATTACCCATCTACCACTCTTTAGTTGTTGGTAACTGCCTCCACCTTGTGAATAGGTGGTAGGTAGTTACTAGCTCATTGATGAGCTTCTGATTCCCACTCCCAATACAACCTCTTGCATTTAGGGAAACCATTAGTTGACTAATCACATAAATTATCAATAAATCAAATCATCGAGATTAGATGCCTAAGAATTATTTATAGGTAATCAAATTTCACCAAACGTTTTGTAGCCTTCTCTCTTTCAGCCCTATGTACTCAAAATATAATTTTCCAGATTTCTTTATTTATAGAATAGAACATCATAACTTCAGGTTTATAATTAGTCATTATCACTAATAAAGTACTGATAATTAAATTATTCAAAAATATTTCATCCTCCAACATTTAAAAATGAAACACATATATATACAATTAATTACATAAAAACATCAATCCAGGGGACATCACATTCTCCCCCACTTGAATTTGGCACTGCCCTAGTGTTTGATCATAGTTTTTCTAAAACAATTCCCGAGATATTAAAATAGAGAAGGATGTACTATTTAGAAGCATTCTCCATCTCCTAAGTTGCCTCTACTAGATTGAAATGTTTCCACTGAATCTTCAACCCCACTATGTCTTTATTCTGGATCGCGACTACCCTCCAATCTAGAATATCTAGTGATTTTACTAGGAACCCTTCCCCTAGTTCCACCTATAAAACATTCCAATAAATTATATGAGTCAGATCATGCATATACCTATTTAGTAAAGACACATGAAAGACATTGTGAACTTTTATGTTTGCTAGAAGGGTAAGTTGGTATGCAACTGGTCCAATTGTAGCTAAAACTTCAAAAGGTCCACAATATGTAGGTGATAACTTAGCACATGTGTTAAGTATAAATGTAATTTCTTTAGTTTCACCTTTAAATACACATGATCTCCATATTAAATTCCTTTTGAAGCCTTTTCAAATCTTAATAACTCTTTTGTTGGTCATATGTTGTTTTTAAATGTTGTTTAATGTGTTTAATCACTTCCTTTGTTGCTTTAATATATCTGGCCCCAATACTAGCAGATCTTGAGCATGGTCCCAACTTAGAGGTAGTTTGAATTTTATGCCATATAACACTTTGAAGGGACTCATCATCAATGATTTTTGGTACCAATTATTATAGGAAAACTCAACCAATTGAAGGTAATGTTCCCACCTGGTTGGTTTTTCATACAGTGCCTTCTTAACGTATCCTCTGAGATTTGGTTAGTTCTTGTTGTTTTTCGATCGGTTTGAGGGTTGTAAGATGTACCAAAATTCAACTTTGTCCTCATTACCTTCCAAAATTTGATTTTTTCATCACAATATCAAATTATTGTTTTGGGCATATCGTAAAGCTTAAATATTTCCTTCATAAAAATGTTTTCCATGTTGATAGATTTAAAAGTATATTTAACAATAATAAAGTTTGTAGCTTTTCTAATATTATCTACCACCACCATAATTTAGTCATGCTTTTTTATAGTCCTTGGAAATCTAGTAATAAAATCAATGGATATGGTTTCCCATTTCCATTCTAGAATTGGAAAAGGTTGCAAAAATCACACTAGATGTAGATGGGAAGCATTCACTTGTTGGAATTATAAACATCTAGAAACATATTCAGCTATCTCAAATTTCATATTAGGACAATAATCATCCTTCCTTACTAAAATTATCAGTCTCTCATACCTAAGATGAACAATAGTTGGTTTGTTTTGTAGCTCATATAACACAATTGTTTTCAGTTTTGGTTCATTGGGAAAGTAATTTGTTCCTTTAAACAACAACAAATATGCATTATTTTTTGAAAAATGAGTTTTATTTTCACTTAGTTCTTTAGTTTTCTCCAATTTCTTTTTGTCTTATGGTATTCTTAATCAAATTTTGTAGTTTTTTTTATCCTCTTAGTCAAATATGTCAGCAAATTTGTTATTGAAAGTGTGCATATTTGATGCAATTTTATGGTCAAAGAATCAACAATTTTATTCTCCTTTCCTTTAATATGTACAATTTAAAAATAATTCTCAATAAGAAATGATAAGCATTTGGCTTGCCAAGCATTTAAGTTTTGATGGTAAAAAATACATTTAAGGCTAACATTGTCTATTATTAGCCGAAATTTTCTCCCAATAAGGTAATGTCTCCCCATTTTTAAAGAATGTATAATGGAAAGAAATTCCAACTACTGTGTAGCATAATTATTTTCATGGTCCTTTAGTTTTCTAGACTCATAAATGATTATATTACCCTCTTGCATTAAAACACCTCCCAATCCCTATTTACAAGCACCTATACACACAACAGTCTCTTTATTAGGGTCATATAGTTTGAGGATGGGGGAAATGGTTAGTAATTGTTCTAGTTTCTCAAAAATATCATGACAGTTTTGAATCCATTCAAATTTTGTCCCATTCTTTTGCAAATAAATAATATGATATGCCAATTTAAAATATCCCTCCATAAATCTTCTATAATAACATGCAATTCCAATAAATGATCTAATGTCCAATACATCTTTAAGTGCTAGCCACTGAACAATGTATTTAATCTTGTTTTGATTGACATCAATCCCTTATTTAGACACTACATGCCCTAATGATCCTGGCATCAAAATTTTTCTCAAAAATGAAATTGCCCATAATCTTTTGAAACCAATGTCAACTCACAATGTTTATCTTTCTGATTCTCATGACACTTGAATTGCCTCAATTCAATGTCGTATGAAAAAGTTATCATGTTATGACTGTTTGGATCAACAGCTAAAAAAATCCCAAGTGTGTTGATTGGGTTGTTGACTGTGCAATCCAAATGGCTAATGTCATCATGTCTACTGGGCATATGGTCGACCAACCAAAACTCCCCACATGTTAGGTCTATATAGGTGCAAGTTGTCACAATTTGATTGGTTGCAGTTTGTATGGTGGACCAATAAGAGGTTAATACGTGGCACAAACAGAGGTCACCATGTGGCACCTACACACTGGCTAAATATTTGTTAAGGGCCAAAAGGCCTCGGTGAGAATAAAAATAGAAACCTACCACAACATAGTCGTCTTCTCTACCATCTCCATTATACATTGACTCTTAGCCTATAGTAGGCACACATGTATTTGAATTTTATACATAGACGAATTGGGATGAGGAGTTGGGTGATGAGCCTTGACCCCCAATCATATACATCCTCCACAGGACTTGGTGCAGAGATGGATGGAGCTGCAATGGAATGGGGACTAGCCCCAGGACGTATTCACCTCCACATAATCATCATCAAGTGGAAAGGGCACTTGAAAGAGGGAGTAGGATTGTACACCATAGCCCCGAGATCCATTTTGTCTTAGGTGACCAAGGCAGATGATTTATGCTAGAAGGCATGGGAAGTTAGCCCCAACCCTTGGTTCTCGGTAGCCTAAGTGACCACTACTATGCACTCCGATGAGAGGGGTGGGCGGTTAGCCCTGGTCACGAGCCACATCAACCATATACAACGATGAGCTTGATGGGAAAGGTGCCAAGGCCAATGGGGGAGGACCATTGTCCCATCCCCTCACCTTATGGCACACCATGTGGCCATTTTTTGCACTTACAGGGTTATTGGAACTTTAAACTAAGAGAAAATTTGCACCAGATCCAGGCAAAATTATTGCCTCCCAAATGGTCTAAAGGGAGAAAATGTTGCTCAATTTTTAAGTTGATCCAATTTGGAGGACAAATAGTAGGAGAAACTCGGGAGAGCCATAACTTGATGAGTTTTTGGTCTTTTTGAGCCCAAGAAGAGCCTAAATAGGGGTTTTTTGATATTGTAAATTTGATGGAAACCTATGTTTACTTATTTGATCACTTCTTGAAGGAGGTTTTTTAGGTTTGAGTCTTTGAGTACTAGGGACAATCAATGGGTTGAAGTAGTTTTAAAGGATCTTTTATCATGGAGAGGACCTTGTAGGGGTTTTCCAACCCTCATATTTTATTTGTCGTGGTTTTGATGTTTACGGCGAAACTCTTATTTATCTTTTCTTATTATGTATTTTTGATGAAAGCACTTTTTAATACATTAATGTGGAGTTGTTGTACATTTATTCTCATTTTCAGATGGACTACAGGGCCTTGATGTGAGATGCCTTTTCTAGTTAACTATTTCATGGTTGAATATAGGTGGTCATGATTTTTAGAGTGAGAGTTCTTTGAAGGAGAATTTTTCCTTTAAGAGGAAACTAGCCACTCATTTTTCAACACATTTCATGTATTGTTTTATCATTGAAATCTATGGATTGGTCCAGTTTTGTTAGCAGGCGCAGAGATGTAGTCGAGGATGGGTGAACTCCATCACCAAATTATGTTTTATCTCTCTTCTTATTTGTCTTTATGATTTTGATGATGATATGTTGCTTATTTAAAATTCACATGAAAAATAACTCATTGTCCTTGAAGAGACCATAATTTTTTTTCATAAGACCCATTTTTACCCACAAAGCATCAGAGGCTGGTTAGTATTTAGCAAGGAAAAGTTCTCCTCCAATTTAAGATCACCCAAATACTCAATATGCTCTTGGTAGAATGAGAACTTGCTAAACATAGCATATAGTCCATTCTCTCTATGTGTTTGAAGAATAATTTTCATGTATTGTTCATGTTATTTCTTACTCTTAGAAAATTCAAAATTACTTTATGTTATTCTAACCCATCCATTCTAATTATCACATTGTATGATTCGAGAGGAAAAAAATTTAGACTTAGTTGAGTGTTCATTCCATTTAAGTTCAATAATCTTTTTTGTTGATTTTGTTTACGCTCCTTTTTGTTCATGTGGCTAGTTGTATTATCAAAGGTTTGTTTTGTTTTTTTCTTCCTAAGTTCACGCCTTTCAATTATACATGGGGAAATGTTACTTAAGGTAGATCCAAGGTCTATTAATTCTAAAACATTTTATTTAGAAAGTTTACCTTGGGCTCTTGTCATTGTATAATGAAGGTTTTCTTTCCTTCCATCTAATTTTTCACTAATTCTTGGAATATTACATGCAATGTCATTAACTATTGAAGATTCCTATAGGTTATTCATTATACCCCTTTTGTTTGTTCGATTTTTTGGACAAGCTCTCCATAGCCAATTTTCATCTCAACCCCAACATTTGGTTGGTGATCTATTTCTGAAAATACTTTACTCCTTACTCCAACTCCTTGTCCACTTTTTTGTCCAAAATTCCTCGGTTGATTCACATTTATGCTATCATTCCCTCCTTGTTTATTTTTGGAAGTATTTGGAAAACTTGGTTTGTTGGACTAGTTTTTCTTAGTGCTGAACTTCTCAGGCCATCCAAGTTTTTTATTTTTCACTTTTCTTGTAATCTTGAGAAAAACACAGTTTCGCCTTTCTTATAGTTTCATCCATACTTTTTGGCATATCTCAATCTATTCTTTCTCTGCATGAGAATGGTAAACAACTAACAAATCTTTGTATTTTCATATTTTCCTACTTCAAGTATGACACATGCCTCAAACTTCTCATAAAATTGTTAATGAACTCATACATAGTGGATTGTCCCAACATTAACTCATGAAACGCTCTAGCCCTTTCATTGAAATACCTTTTAGTTAGAAATTTAATTTTGAATTATTTTCTAAAGTGTTTCAAAGTCAGATTTTTAAATTTGATTATTTTAACTTTTTTTTCTCTTCCCACCATAACGCTGCCTTACAAGTCAGCTGGTAAGTTTCTAATCTTTCCTTCAAATTACTTGGATAATCATGGACCTCAATATATTTAGACATATTTAGACTCCATGCTTCTACTCCTTCTCCATATTCTCCATCAAAATTTGGAGGTCTAATAATTTTAAACTCTCCTTGCACCTAAGATGTGGTCATTTCCTTCCTAGATGTGTAAGTACTACTCTCAGACTTATGTTCTCCTTCCTTATCAAACTCATGAGATTCACATCCTCTACAAGTTATGGATTTTGCTGTATCTTTTTTCTCACTCCTAAATCTCTTTTCAAGAGTTTATATTCTTGTTGATTTTGTCTCTTCCTATTTTCCTCAATAGATAGTTATTAATCGCCTCCTTTAATTATTGAGGTTTAGACAACCTTTCTTGATTTTCCTTTATATTATCTAGGTTTTCCTTCAAGCTATGCGCTACTTGCAATAACTCAGATTCTTGATTTTCTAGATTACTGGTTCTTCCGCCCATCATTCATAATTCAATGTCAAGTTCTTCACTACTTTCAATAACACAAATTATTTAGTTTTTGCATTACTAGTTCCTCTCCCCATTATTCCTAATTTAATGCTAAGTTATTCACTACCTCTAGGTGATTCTAGGGAATTGTACCCATTGAATTCTTCCACTATAATTTAAACTTTTTAATAATTCTATGATTATTTGATCAAAACATACATAAGAATAATTGTTTCAGTTTAAGATTCATAAAAGGCCTCATGTTGTAACTTACAACTTTGATACCTCTTATAATGCACCTCATACACATTGTAATATTTTTTTTTTAAAGAAAACAGTCTCTTATTGATCTAATTATTATTATTATTATTAAATTAATAAGAGAAATACTCTTATAACCTCATTTACTGTAATTTTAATCTCAACGCAAACTCTTCTACCTTGTAAATATTCCAACCTCGTTGGGAAATATTGATTAGATATGTCCACATATGAATGGAGTTGACTCATAGTAAAAGTTATTACTATTTATCCTTTCTTAATGCTTTTCCAATGCATTTACAAATTTAATCATTTTCCTAGATAAAGGGGTTGTTTCATTTGTATTGTTATATTCATAATCGAACCACCCATTGTTCACGGATCTAACATATTTGTTGATACATTTTGTATTTATATTTATAACTATCTACCGTGAATTTCACCTTATACCACGATAAAATATGTTTTTCTTGTCATTATATCTCATATGATTGTTTTCCCATTACTTATAGACTAAGGTTTATAAAAATTGCCCTATGTACCAAATTATACAAAAAGACATGTATCTTTACACTATCAAATGTTGCCATTAAACTACAGTGTGTATGGGTTATATTGGTCCTCGAGCTATGGCTATTAGTAATAATGTGGTTTATATTTTCTAGTAGTTCTTCAAGAAACTTTATACACAAGGTGTTCAATCGTTGATCCACGTTTTTCTTGGAAAATGGCATTTGGATACATGTGCCAACCCTAACATCGATGGTATAGACCTGATCATAATAGTTCAATGACTCACCAACACTTAGGGTTAGTGAGTTTTTTCAATGACTACCATTTTTCCTCTCATTTTCATTAGTAAGTTTCTTATTTCTTTAGACCGCTATGGTGTTTCCATGGCTCTACAACTCATTTTTTTTGCTCTATGGATGTTATGTTGATTGTGGCTCTAAATAATGCACAAACACTATTGTCCAATGTAATTTTTCAACCCTTGATTCCTTGGATAGGGAAACATACCCATTATCGACTATTTAAATTTGATTCTCTAGTACTTTTTTTTATATAGTTTCTATTACAATAAATAATTTGTTCTTTTATTCCATTATGCTTATTAGTCGAATCGATTATTTATTCTTTTATTCCATTATGCTTATTAGTCGAATCGATAACCCTTTGTTTTGGCCTTGTCGTAGACTTTAGTTTTAGTGTTTGGGGTTTTCACTCAGAAAATATTTTTGAGCAATATCCTTGGGAGATGGAGGCTTAAATTAATATGCTGATAATGTAAAATTAATGGCTCAATGACTTATTTTGTTACACGTAGTAGTTATTAAATTTAAACCTCTAGTGATGCAATGTTACTAATGAAAGTACGAGGAATTATAAACCTGTTTCTTATTATTTAGAAGTTTTCTTTAATTTAACAGATTGTTTTGTACATATGTATGCATACTCATTTTTACGCCGTAAGGCGTTTCCCTCTGAAATCAACTCCCCTCATTGCCTACGTGTCATATTGTGCACCATACGATTAGATGTTAGACGATTAAACAAATTTCAAGCGTTAGATCAATAGCAAAAGGAAGAAACACCGGCGGAATGGAAAGAGACTAGAAATGCATGCTGTCAGAACCATATTGAGGGGACAAGCCTTGGCTCCCTGGCACTTCAAGCCCTCTGATACGGCTAACGTCCAGGACGCCAACGCTGATGCTGTGTGGATCTATCAGGCCTCTCGGCGGGACATGGAAATGGTGATCAGAGCGTTGGAGAGGGAATTGAACTCCAGACCAGACAAATGCGTCTTAATGGACACACTGAACAACAACATTGTGGGAAGTTCCAGAAGCGAGGTAGCTTCGTCGTCCACTTCCAGTTGTGATCCGGGCAGTCCTTCGCAGGCTGCTGTCGGAGCAAAAGCAAGCGCAAGCGTGGAAGGTTTGGATTCGATGGCGGCCGAATCTGAGACTCCGGAGGCACGATCTGGGCTCTCAATGGCACTGTCAAGATAGTGTAATTATTCAAAAGAGCATGGTTGATATTTTTGGGAAACAAACAAAAACAAAAGAGTACGGTTGATATTTTTTGGAAACAAACAAAAACAAATAAACATGAAACTTCATGGTCTTTTTTTTTAAATTGGAAAAGTGAATTTTAATAAATATTTTTAATATTGTTAATAAAAACATTATAACACTGAAAAAAATGATTAAAAAAGGATATATTAGTAAAAAACATGATTATTAGTAGTGGTGTTTACTCGCTCGCAGACCCAGTCGAACCCCCCCATATAACGATATTAACTCGCTTTCCAACTTTTCATATTTAATAATAGTTTATTTTATTTAATTCCAAATTATATATTATAGAAGGAGTGATTTTTATTTATTTAATTGGTTTATATTTATAATTTATTTTTGACAATGTAAGACTAATATATTTTAAATAATAATATATTTAATATTTTTTTAATTAATATTTAATAATATTTTAAAATAAAATATCTTAAAACAATTAAACATTTTATTTATATATATTTTTTAAAGATCTTCTGTTTAAAAAGTATCCATAAAATTTTAATTATTATTAATATCTAAGTTACTAGAAAAAAAGGGTGACACAAATTAATGATATAGATATTATTTGTATTTGGTACAGGAATTTCTTTGTCAATTAAATTTTAACTATAAATATAAATAGTTGGATATATTATTAATATAAAATAGTAAATCAATCTATGTATATGGACACACATAATACTAACTCATTAATATGAAATATTATGAAAAAATAAATCTTTTGTTTGAAGATGAAATAATTTATAATACAATATTATAAATAAAGCTTAAACAAATACATTTAAAAAAAATAGTAAATATTATTATAATTACGTCGTAAGGCGTTTCCCTCTGAAATAAACTCCCCTCATTGCCTACGTGTCATTTTGTGCACCATACGATTAGATGTTAGATGATTAAACAAATTTCAAGTGTTAGATCAATGGCAAGGGGAAGAGACACGGGCCGAATGGAAAAGGGACTAGGAATGCATGCTGTCAGAATAGCAGTATGTCCTCCCTTTAGTCCAGCGCAGTGGTAGGAACTGGAACTCCAGACGTTGATTTTCAAGTACATGATGGCCTGTGTCCCCGTGCCGCCTGAGCTTATCGTTCCTATTTGGAAAATAAAGCATACCACTATGAAACTAGACTAAATTGTAAATTTAATTTCTTGTTAAAATGTTATAGTTTATTCGATACACATACACAACATGATGAAAATTCATGTCTGAGATTCAAAGGTCTTAGTGAGGCCACAAGCCAAAAGGCAAGAACCCAGTGAAGATGTGGAAGCAAACTAAACCATGTTCATTGTGCGTGTTGAGTAAATTCAGCAAGGAAAAATGTATTTATTGCATTGATGTGTAAGTTTTTCTTTCTTCAAACAGAGCATCCTCTTATAACAATCATGAGCCTCTGACATCATATAAAATGAAAGTGAATGTGAGGAGCTTATGATCCCATATGAATCTTATTCAAGAATTCACTTTTCTGCAATTCAATCGCACTTCTCCCCTGCTGGTCAAAACTCCAACACTGGCCAACTTCAGCATTGAGGTTTCAAATGCTTTGAAGAAGGCATTCTCATCCCTTGCGAATCTCTTCACAATCATCTTTGTTGGGTTTTCCAGAAAGAACGCCTGGTCTGAGCCAAACACTCCCTTTCCTTCTACCAAGTGTTTGAAGTATGCGTTGTCAAACTGGGTGGCCGTGGAATCTAGAAAAGCACCCGCGCTCCGATTGTTGTTAGGCTGAGGGCACACCGTGCGTAAGCTCTCTGCGAACGGCGGCTCCATGGTTGGATCGACCTTAAATGTAGCGTTGAAGTTACGAAGTCTGCTCTCAAAAGAAGAGCAGTGAGAGAAGCCCAACATATGCCTGCCTGTTCATGCAGGCAATTCATAATTCAATTAGAATTCCATTAATGTTAGGTGTTACAGAGTTTCCATACTTTCATGATAATTTTGGATTTGTCGACTTTGCAAAACAGACTACAAAAATTCCAAAATGCAGATGTTGATCATATTTAAGTTCAAAAGCACACTTTATAATTATTGAAAGACCAGACAACCTTTATGCTAGAATTGCTATCTTATTATTTGAACAGAAAGGAAGTTTTAGAAATATATATATATAATTATATATATATAGATAATTATAATAATATATATATATAATATATATATATAAATGTAAAAAATTAAAAAACCTTAGTGATCTACTAAAATTTAGGGCAAAAATCTTCCGATAACATTACAGTGTCTCCCCATAACATTTCAGTGATAACAAAGAAGAAATCGTGCCATCTTGGATGGTAATTAAAGATGGAACCACCGGAAGCAATTTTTTGGCAAAAATATGCAAAATCTTGGGCCCTAAAAATCTTCCCATAACATTTCAGTGATAACAAAGCAGAAATCGTGCCAGCTTGGATGGTAATTAAAGATGGAACCACCGAAAGAAATTTTTTGGTAAAAATATGCAAAATCTTGGAGGAAACTGGAAGAACAACAAAGTCTTTGAGGAAAATGGAAGAGCAGCAAGCAGAAAATATCAACAGTTTCCCAAAATGGAACAAAAGATTAGAAGAATTTAACAAAATGCCACATCTAAGAAAAATAAAATGGGACAAATTCTGGAATAACGGCAAGAAAAACGAACCAAATGATACTAATGATAAGTACTACAAAAGAAAGTATAAGAAAAAATGAAGTGAAAGAAAAAGTGTTGACATAGTTATCTCCCCCTAAAAAGATGGATGATCCGAGGACAATGGGCCCTGTGACTGAAGCATCTGAATCAGATAATCGGTCAATAGGTGATAAGTGAATGGTGTTATTTCAGAGTATTGCATGGTATATTAGTTGCTGGTTGAAGACTGGTTAGCATATCAGCTCATAAATTAGAAATGCAATATTATTTAGTTTTGGATTATTTGCATTGGTGAAAGGTGCTTCTTGTCATTGTATGGTATATATCAGAATTGTATCTTTGGCCGAAATCTAATATTAAGGTTGTTTTCAGAGATTAGGCTTTCACCTTAGGCTTTCAGAGATTAGGCCTTCACCTGTATAAGGGGCATTTAGGGACATGAAAAGAACTAAAAGATTTTTTCTCTGCTATTTTAATTTTCAGTTGCAGATATGCCATCTCTTCATGGATTTTGTGATTGATGGTATCAAGTTATAGATAGTTTGTGTGCTATGGTGGGTATATGTTTTCACAACGCCATTCTCCTGTGTATATTGTTGGATGAATTTGCTATTGCATATGTTACGGATTGAATCTTCTTTTTTGGGCTTTTGGACGAGTTTTTAATATTTATTTGATGTGTAATGAGTTTTGAACCCTAACACCCAACTTAATATAATACAGTGACCTATTTTAGCATGGCCCCCAACTCAGCATTAACACAATATAGTAATCCATTTTAACATGGATCCCCAACTTTATATTAATAGGGGTAACGTCAGGGTTCCAAGTTTGCATCAACATGATACAGTAACCCACTATAAAATGGGAAGGGCTGGAACTTTGATCACTTGCCTTCATCTATATATGGCTTAAGCTGAATCATATAATGTTTGTTGTATATTAAGCATAGAACATGTTCTCGCCCCAGTTTGGGCATAAGAAAAGACAGTTTTAAACCCTCTAGATATGAGCAGGCCCTGAAGTTTGGCAGGCTCAAGACCTTACATATATCAGGGTCCCAACTAGATAGATATGGGAGATTGTGTATTTTGTTCCCTTATAAAATATTTTTAGAAAATGTAAACGTGATACCTTTCATTTTTAGTTGTAAAATTTGTAGATTCATGATATTTAGTTATGTGAGACATGATTATACACAACTTACAATAGATATTGATGTCAGACCAAAAGTAGTTGTGTTTTCTCCCTATGCAAATTTAGTTGTGTTTTCTCCCATGCAAATTTATAATTTTTTTCATGTTCTGTATTAATTATTTTTCAATTCTGGTTCAAAATTGGGCTGGATGAATGAAAATTAAAAGGGAAAATGTGTTCTAGCATGAAATTTTACTTATTTTCTTGAAGGATTTGATGTATAACCTTGTGTGGTTTTTTCCCACTGATATTTGCTTGGACATATTTTTTTGATTCATTGCCATATTTCTGACTATTTGATTAAACCATTTAATATTGAAATTTCTGATATCTTTGTTTCATAGAAATCTTTAATCTTGTGGCTCGGGAGTAGCTGTAGTTTTCATTGATTTTGATTCATTTCCATATTTCTGACTGTTTGATTAAACCATTTACTATTGCAATTTCTGATATCTTTGTTCCATAGAAATGTTTAATCTTGTGGGTCGGGAGTAGATGTAGTTTTGATTGATTTAAACATTGAAAGCATAGTTCTGTAGTGCTTTTATAATATTCCATTTGGTAAGGGTTAGTTTAATCCAGTCAAATATTTTATGTTTTGGTGTATTTTTGTTATATTTTTTTGTTTAATTCGTTGAAATTTAATAAGAAAGAGTTAGAATCACAAGTTTGAGTTGTAAAATCTACATAATCTAAATCTGCATAATCCAGATGTGTGAGTAGAAGGAATTTTCATAGCACTAATCTATTTATCTATTCAAAAAAATATTTTAAATAATACAAAATCATAATCTTACCGGAAATTATAACCCCAAATAAAAAAAATCAAAACACAAAATAATTAAATTTCACTTAATTAAAATGATTTTCAAACCTTTGTACAATGTTAACAGAGTTAGGGGTTGTTCCTTAATCTTATTTTTGAAGGAAAAAGGTCTTTAAACCTTTGTGCAATGTTAACACAATTCAGTTTTGTAGATCCTGATTCCTTAGGCCTCTATGTCAAAGTAAATTTGTCTGTAGTGTAAACAGAGAAGGCTCATATATAGGGTCATTTTATATACAGGGATTATCCACTGCACTTCATGCCTTCGTAGACCAACCCTTCTTGCTAGCTGCAATACCAGTATGAGTCTTGAGAATGGTCTGTCACGCATGAGATGTTGTCCTCTGACAGCAGAATCAATGTAAGCACGGTTTTTATGGTATGCAAAATGATACAGGAGTCTCACTGGTTCACGGGCAATCCTCACAACCAAAAAAAAAATCTATTTCCAGTTAAGATATTGATAGATTCTTCATTGATATTAACTGAGCTCAGAATTTATGT
This sequence comes from Pinus taeda, assembly GCA_000404065.3. Taxonomy (NCBI): domain Eukaryota; kingdom Viridiplantae; phylum Streptophyta; class Pinopsida; order Pinales; family Pinaceae; genus Pinus; species Pinus taeda. Next base: position 140,225 of record APFE030202116.1, read on the forward strand.
TGTGATCAGGATTCAGTTATAGAGATCATACCCTGTATAGAATTCTAGTTTTGTAAAACACTTCCAGGGCTTGCATCACATTTTGAATTGGATTAAATTCAGTCAACAATTGTGATTTGTAAACTTTACTGTCCGTTTGACAATCCACATGTTTGATAATCATTACCATGGAGGAAGATAAATGGTCCAGGATTCATGCCGGGACCTCTCAAGGGAATAATATCAACTCCAACACTTTGTATTACTGATAATCACTCGACTCTGATAACCATTACCTTGGAAAAAGAGAAACAGTCTAGGATTCATGTTGGGACCTCACAAAGGAATAAGTCATTGAAGTGGAGGTTGGATTCACAATCACCGCATGGTACTTCGTAAACAAGCCTAATTAATTTGGGCTGCCAGGATTGTAATCATTTTTTTTGGAATTGAAAGGGTCAACATGGAATCAAGGGCCTAAAATCACGATTCACATTTGTTGGAGAATGATAATATAGAAGTCAACTGCCAACCACCACTGGAAGCTCCATAAATAGCATCGGAGGTGTTTTGTCTGAAGGATTAATAGAAGTCAAACTGCCAACCAACACTGGAAGCTCATGTATTGCATCAAAGGTGGCTTATTTAACTGTTGAATGCCTTCTTAACGTTCCAAAGTTTTCTACAGTTTCAATAGTTCCTAAAGTATAGTTTGCCATAAATTAGAAAGAAAACATGTCTTACTGGCTCTTGGTCATATGTTGTGTAGTGGCATTATGGCATCGTCTGTGTTGTTCAAGTTTCCGCTGTGTAAATAATTGACTTGCATCCAGATTTTTTGTGCACTGACTATTGCAGCCTATAGATGCACCATAAAACAAGTTACAACAAATATAAAGCAGAAGAGTGTTTTTCCTTCACACAGCTGCTATGTAAACATCTAGCCAAAAAACCATGCCAAGCCCCAAACATCCATACAAGTTGAAAAGAAATAGGGCTTTTTGATAACACAGTAAAGCTCAAGGAAAAAAATACTACCATATATTTCTCTAGATTCCAGTCAATACATGGTAATATAAAATCAGGCCTTCCAACAAATATTTGGGCCTTGGATCTTCAGACAATACACTCTAAGCTTATTTATCCAACTTCGTTTTTTCTGAATCAGGTGGCAGTAACACCTAAGCACATTGAGTTAACAAAGCAAAATTTTCAATTGAGTTTTTTTAACCAACAAAAAAAAACAATTTCCAAGTTGCCCAAGGCCTTGTGCAGGAATTCATCCCCTGAATTATCCCTTTCTAACAAGAGGAAAACAATAATCATGTTTGATCTGGAATAGAAAAGTAGGAAATACATCAACTAAAACATGCAAGATAAATATAAGAATGTTAAGATTTTTTGGTTAAGCCTTCAACATATCCCTGGACCTGCATCTCCTAGAAAGCATGAGGTTTGTCTTACTGTCTATGTAAGGACAGCTGAAGAGTATTTAGGAAGGTTATATTGACCACTTGCTTTATGAATAGCCCTTTAGGACGAAAAATCGTTTTAGGCCTTCTATAGAGAAGTTGAATACATTTAATTAAAAAATAAAAAAATATATAATGAGGCAACAAAAATTGTCACAAAAAAAGACAGACAGAGGAGAATGCAACAGAGAAGACAACATGATAATCAGGCAACAACTTGAATAGATAAATTGTAGTCACACTCTGTAAGTGTGGGAGAATTCCAGATAATGTAAGGTTGACTCATGCATTTTATTTTCAAAGCACTGCAATT